>LOEQ01001827.1:178405-193788 GCA_001685075.1 Bramus lutescens
AAGAGCAGAAGGAGGGAGAAGATGAGCAAGGAAGTCTGGACCACGAGGGGTTGGTCCACCCACTGAGACAGTGTGACTGATCTGATGGGAGCTCACCAAATCCAGCTGGGCTGGGACTGAATATTCTTGCAATCAAACTGGACTCTGAATGTGGCTGACAATGGCAGCTGACTGAGAAGCCATTGATAAAGGCACTGGGACTTGTTTCTACTGCATGTACTGGCTCTTTTGGGACCCTATTCTATTTGGATGCAAAGCTTCCTAGACCTGACAGGGCCTTGGACTTCCCACAGGGCAGGGTTCCCTGCCCTCTCTTGAGGAGGGAAGGGGAGGGAGAGGAGTGAGTGGGGGGCAGGAGGGGAATGGGAGGAGGGTAGGAAGTGTAAATTTTTGAATGGGGAAAAATAATAATAAAGAAAAACAAAGAAATCTGAAAAGTAATCATCTAGAGACAGACCCTCCACAAGATTCACATGCAAAATCTCTGTCGTGCTAAGGACAACTATTAGGTACCTTCCATTTTGGGCTCCTATTTGTATTCTGACCATGATTTTTTTTTCAATTATAGGTGCACAATCCCTTACATTGCTTATACGTTTAAGATTTCTAGATAGAATCTCCATACAACTATGATGGCCTATAGCATGACAAATTCTTAAAGTTTGAGGAATATGTAAAACAAAAGGGTATTTATGACAGGTGTTCATTGAAACTGTTTCAATCCCTTTCTCTTGCATTTCCTCTTCCCTTTTGTTTAGAAGTCTTCTTGAACGTCTGGCAAATCATATGCAGACAATCCCAGGTCATTGCTAGGCTCCCATTAGTGAACCCAAATGATACATGTTGGAATCTTCCTGTAAGTCATAGATCTTGCCAATTTTCTATCTATATTCTCCTTATTTCTCTGATAAAGGATTATTCTGCCCACTCCCAAGAAACCTTCTTGACATTGTGATTGATATTAGAATCTCCTATGTTTTCTTCAATACTGGGATTCAATGAACCTGTTTTCTTTTATTCATTCCTGTTTCCTGAATTTTGGTTATAACAGTAAACAGAATGAATAACAGATTTGGGTATGAAATGCATATAAAATTTATTTAAACACATTTTCTAATCTCCTTGAAAGGATTGGAGAGGTTTTTTTTTTTTTGCTTTCAGTAGCTTTAATGGAAATAAAGATTCCATATACATTTCACAGATTTCATAAAGTTTGTAGTCTTTCAATATTATCCTTCCTTTCCCCATGTATCTAATAACTAATTCATGTTTTTATAGATTCTATACAAAATATCACCAATTGAGTCTTGTATGAATCAGAGATCTTAACCAGGTTTAAAGTCTCTAATAATTTAAAGGATTTTAATAATCACAGAAGAAATAGGAGAAGTCCAGAAACACCAACAGATATTACAGATTAATGCGTATAGCATTATAAAGTGTTCTGGCTTGGATTAACATTTACAGCCCCATGCATCTTATATAAGGCGAGGAAGCTTTTACTCAAAAATGTGGTGGAATTATGCTTAGTTTCATACATTGAAGATATACTAAAGGCAAAGATTCTCACCAGAGAACACAATTAATTCACCCAATTTTGTGCACATGCTGACAAGGACACCTGCACAGGTCACTCAGTTACATTCTTCATCAGTCGTTTCCTATTCACAAAAGGCAGAAGTGCAGACTTGATGTTTAGCTGTAATTTCCCATGCCATAGAAAGGTTATTTCAGTCTTTACTAGTAAAGGTTCAGACTAATGCAAACAGAATAATAAGCATTAGCATTTCTAAGTAATTTTAGAAGAAACAGAATACTCCTAATGATCAGCCTGTAGAATTCTGACTAGGAACGTGGACTGTGGAAAATAAACACTTGTCCCTCCATGTGTTCAATCAAGATGACATTCTTTCCTCATATATCGGCTGCTTCCTTTTTCATACTTGTCACCAGCAAGGTTGGCTGTCAATAAATTTCAGTTACAAAAAAAAAAGAACATGGTCTCTGACAAGGTTTGAGGTGAGTAATGTTTCTTTGGTTTAAAGGCTTCTAAAACAGAAGCATAGACTCCAGTTATACATATATATGTTTATCGCAAAGGTTTGATAACAATTGCTCACACAAATACCCACATAATAAAAGCAGAGATTTATTTTGCTATCTATTCATTTATTACTTTCTCAAGTGTTTATTAAGTTCTTACAAATCTGTTGTTATATTAAGAACTAAGGGTAAAACTATTATTAAATGATATATTTCATGGGTTTAAGCCAGAGGAGGTGTCCTTTAGAAATCTATTTGATTGGTTGTTTCATGGATTGATTCTTGTAAGCATCTGTAGAATGAGTAGGGGTAAGATAAATGACAAAAAAAAAACAGAACACTTTTTACAGGTGTCCATCACCTGAAGAAACCTTGCCCACTATCCTCAAAGACTTCAGAAAAGCCTGAGTGGTTGAAGATGAATAAGTACTGAAGAGAAGAGAAGACCAGACCAGACATGAGGATTGACAATTAGAAACAGCAGTCAGAACAATGGCTTGGTAATTTAGTCTGAGAAAGTAAACTAAATATATTAAGTGTGGAAGGTCCATGAAAATCTGATGCTACTGTGTAAGACTTTATTGGAGGCTATATAAGAATGGTTGACACTTGAAGCCCAGTTGTAGAGTAAGCACTCCCTGGCACAGACAGGGCTCTGGGGTAAATCTTGAGTTCAAGTTTTACTTCAAAAATTGGAGGATGAAGACAAGATGACAAATATCCATGTCAAAGTCTCATCTCTGTGTGGAGAATAGGCAAAAAACTGAAGACTTTCAGAGAAGGTGTGAAATACGATTTGGTGATTCACAGACTATAGACATTAATGACGGTATCAAAATGATCCTACATAGTTTTTATTTTCAAGTCATAGAAATTTAATCTGCTAATTCATGCAGAAATGAAATATAAAATTCTAATGAGAAACTAACAGCATCAGTGGCAGACATAAGCGTAGCTCAGACATTTCCCAGATTGAAACAGCATCCCTAATCATGGCTGTTCTCTGTATGCAGATAAGTCTTGGACTCTGGCTAGAATCATGCATAGCTTGGTTGGCTTGTTTGTTTGTTATTTTTGTTTGCTTTTTTGCCTGTTGTTGCTGTTTAGTTTTATATGGAAATTATGTTGTCTGTGGTACATATTTGAGATCTGGCAGGTTTGTACTGATTGTTCTTCTTTACTTAGTACCTTCTTAAATTCACTGTAGGAGATGGGGAGGTGTCCCAGTAGAAGAAGACTTGCCATGTAAGCCTGAGGACTAGACTACAGTTCATATCCTCAGACCCAATTTGAAACAGAGTACGTATTGTGGCCATCTATGGTCTCACCATGAAACAGGTAATGGCAAATAATACTCAGGGCAAGCTGGCTAGAAACACTAGCTGAATTGTCAGTGTCAGGCTCTGAATTAATAAAGTGTAGAATTATTTAAAAAGATACCTGACATCTACTTCAGGCATCCATACATATGCACATACATACAAGCACACCCTCTACACATGTATGTCTACAAATATGTAAGCACACATACATCATGCACACACACATACAATAATAGGTAAGTAAAGGGAAAGGACAAACCATGACAACAGCAACGCATTCATTCAGCAACGTTCCAATTCCGAATCATCCGAATCAGGTGTCAATTGTCTACCGAGAAGGGTAGCTGTTAAATTATAAGTATGTGTTTCCAAGAGTGTCCATGTGTCCAGTATTTACCACCATCAAAGGAGGAGCCGCAGTAGGAAAGGAAGAGGTAGAGGAAGAAGAGGAAGAGGAGAAAAGAGGTTTCTGAATTATTTGGACAGCGACAACATAGGAGTTTCTTGAGGAAATATATAGAGTTTAGAAAAAATCAGTCTTAATTTTCAGGCCTCAAAAATATTATTAATCAGAGGAGACTAAGAATCTTATGAGACAGATACAGAAGTATAAGTTTGAAAGAAAAGTAGGATTTCATGACTGCAGTTAAGCAATAAGTTTTCTTATCACAGTTGTGATAACTATGGAAAAGTTCTTCACATTTTCCTGATAAAGTTTCTTTTCTGTTTATATAAGCTTAAAGATATTAAAGATCCATAATAGAGAAATTATACTTAAACATTTGAAGATTTCAGAACTCCATATAAAATTATATATGTAATAAATTTATGAAATTGTCCTTGGTGGCTACTATTTTATATTGCTTTCTCATCTAAGTCCGAATCTGTTGAGTCAAGACACTGCCATATAAATCATTTCCCTTTTACCTAAAGCCTTGTATCTGTAGTGAAAATGCAAAAGCTCTAAAAGGGACAATAATAATAATATAATTATAGTTTTAGAATTAGATAGAACTGACTCTTATTTAATGGCTGTAATATCCATGGGAAATGTACAGTTCTTCCTTCAGCAAGTGTTCATTGACTACTGTATTTTAATGACTACTGTAGCTACTATGTAAACAGCCAAGCACACACACAAAAAACCGCTGATTGTCTAGAGACAAAAAGAAAGTAACAAATATATCTCTCAAAATGATCAATTTCTAAGAGTGTTGAAATAATTAAATTAGAACACAGGTTTAGAGATGAATGTGGTAACTATAGTGCCGTTTCTACAGGAAATTGAGAAAGAAAATGAATGCTTTAAAAATACATTTGAGGTAAATATTTTCAAAATGAGGGTCTAAAGACACAGAGTCTCTTGAGAAACTTGGCCCTAAGAACCAACGAAAAGGTTGTTGCATATTTTTGCAAAGTTCTGACAGTATATTTTAATTTCTGAAAAAATGTAACATAATGGTATAAAATATTAATACTATTAATAAATTTTTACAAATGAAGAAACTAAGGTATTAGTAAGGAAAAGACAACTAAGTCAATCTGAACTGGTGTTGATAATCAAATTAGCACAATACTCCAATTGCTCATACATAATCATGAAGATACATATGGTGATGAATCATGTCACTATAAATCCCCAAATAAGTTCTTCTCATTAATTTAATCAATTATGGAATGTATTCTCAGAATTTGGGTAATTTCACAAATGTGTAAGTCTAGGAGGATCACTGCATCATGTCAAAGTGTTTTGAAGTATTAAATAACAAGCAATTACAAATATATTAAGTATAAAACCAAAAGAATTCTGAAGCTAATAAGATATAATACATACTTTTATTTAATTATATAATGTTGGGTATTTAAATATATCTTTAGGGAATTAAGAAGTTTGTATACTAAGAACAGATACCTATTTTAATTTTATGTTTACATTATAATATGACATAATTTCTCCTTTCCATTTCTTCCATCCAAACCCTTTCATATACCATCCTTGCTCTCTTATAAACTCATTATTTCTTTTCATTATGACAGAACAGATATCTTAATGAAAAAATGTTTAGTACAGATAATATCTCCTATTGTCTTGAATACAGAATAAGCAGAACCTCAAACCTAAAACTATGTCTATGGAACTACATACTAAATAAATCTTTCCTCTCTTAATTATTTATTCAGTTATCTTGTTACAGTGAAGGAAAAACTCACTATTCTACCTTGTCCTTGTTTAAATAATAAAGACCTTATTCATAAACACTATTTCCCCCTTCAACATCCTGTTCCTATTCCCATGAGTCAACAGGAGTAATCCATTGATATGAATGCACTTGTGTTTAAAGATTATTTCAGTTACATATATACACAAATAATATATATATATATATATAATACAAGTTATTATAATTACATTTATACTCTCTTCCCACTACTATATCTTACATATTACTTAAATTTAAATTTGCAGTTTTCAAAAGAATAAATAAATTAAACACACTTAAATCATTGGTAATTATAGCGTTTTCTTGACTTGTGACTTTTTTATGAGCTAAATTTCATTTGCTTTTATTGTTCATGATAGACCAGTGGTTCTGAACCTGGGGGTTGAGATCCTTTGGAGTTGCCTATGAGATATCCTGCATATTAGATATTTACATAACAATTCATAGCAGTAGCAAAATTACAGTTATGAAGTAGGAACAAAATAATTTTTTGTCTTGGGGGTCACCACAACATGAGGAACTGTATTAAAGAGTTCAGCATCAGGGAGATTAAGAACTACTCTTAAAGATTTTTGTAGACTTTATTCCACAAGTCTATACTGGTTTCCTGTAAGTATGGTACATGACTCAATCTCACCGATTACTAAAGTGTTCTTGTGAGGTATGAACTTTTGCTCTCATATAATATAAAAGCTGCTTTCCAGTGGTGTGTCTCAAATTTCAGATGAAAAAATAGTATCAGTGACTATCAATATCTTTGTAGAAATCTCTAGTAGATAATGAGAGAACACCATCCAGCAAGTACAGCTTGTTATTTGTTCATTAAGTTTTAATGAACAAGAAAAAAAAAAAAGAAGGAATCACACCCAGAAGGAGTAGACAGCAAGAAATAACCAAACCCAGGGTTGTTATCCATGAAATAGACAAAGACAACAATATAAATTTTAATGAAACAAAGAGTTGGCCTTTGACAAAATGAACACGATAGGCAAACACTTATCCAGACTTATGAAAAGACAGAGAGAGACTATCCATCCATATTAAGAAAATCAGAAAAAAAATGAAGGACATAACTGATTCTGAGGAAATCCAGAGAATCCTAAGGACATACTTTAAAAATCTGCACCCCACCAAACTGGAAAATATAAAAGAAATGGAAATTTTTCTCTATAGGTACCACTTACCAAATTAGTTCAAGATCTTAGGAAGTTTAAACAGACCCCAGTGAAATAGAAGCAATGATTAAAAGTTTCTCAATCAAAAAAAAACAAATAACAAACCAAAACAAAACAGAAAAAAATAAACAGCTGAAAGCCAGATAGTTTTATACCAGATTTTCAAAGAAGGGTTAAAGCTAATATTCCTCAAGAGATTTCACAAAAATATAAATAGAAGGGGTGTTGTCCAATTCATTTTATGGATCCAGTTAGCCTGACACCCGAACCATATAAAGACCCCAAAAAGAAAAGGGTTTACAGACCAATTTCCCTTAACAATTATTATTTTAAAAAATTGTTGCTTTGGTCCACATAAGAGGAGAGGAGAGGCAGGGAGGGGAGCAGAAAAAAATGTAGAGCTCAATAAAAATCAATAAAAAAGAGAAATTTTTGTTACTTTTTTATATTTCATTAGTTGTTGCTTTTGTGTTTTTTTCTATTTTAAATATTTGCTAATTTCAGAGTTTTCTACTTAACTGCACTCTATTTTTCTGCAGCTTTGTTTTTGTTGTTTTCTGACTAGTAAACACAATGAAAGTTCATCCAAAGAAAACTTGGAGATCTAATTTGGTGTCATCTTGCCTTTAGAAGGAGCTCTTTTTCTTTTCCAGCCACAGCCTCCACCCTCAAAGACAGTGAATATTGAGCATAGATATACCATGTAGTTGCATGATAAAGCTTAATCAAGATCCAAATTAAAACCAGACACTCTTGTCTTGTCTGCATCATATCGTGTCAGAGAAATATGTTTTAGAAGGTGCAGAAATGACGGCTTTCACTGGAGGCAGAGTTCTACACAGGTTGTGTGTTCTGTGGATCCCCTTCTGATTTGCACAAGGGCAGAACAGACTCTGGCTGCCTGTATCCTTGGGCATTTTTACTCTCCCTTCTCTTTTAGGTGAACTTTAAAGTATCTTTGATGGACTTGCTATTTCAGAAAGAGCGAACTTACATGTATCTTCATTTATTTACAAATAAATTGTTTGCTAGTATGCAGTTCTAGTATAGATGTAGCTGCTGACTATGTGTTGACATTTGATGACATTATCTCGACAATGACTGATGGAAAGAAATCACTCTTAGAAAATTCAACAAGGAAAAATATTGTTAGTTCAGTATCATGCTATTATTTAAAAATAAACCAGTTAAAGGCAAACTATGTGTACATGTTATTGCTCTAATATTTGCATATGAACATGTGCACATGACTGAATTTTATATGTTCTTAATTAAAAGCAAAAACTACATATCTGGAGTATTAAAATCTACACACAAATATTTACATGTGACATATGTTCTGTAACCACAAATATCTTCACACATCTCTATGATGATACAAATTTCTCCCTGCTAGGAATTTACCCTGGCTCTATTTGTTCACACAGTTTGAATACATGCCTAGGGCCATTGCTACAGGCATACTTAAATAACTTCATATTCTATTTATTACAGGTTAGAATTGAAATTTCTCATATTGTCAGAGCTCATAAAATAAGCCTCAATATCAAATATTTCATACCTGTGACAAGTAACAGGGGTTCATGCCCCAAAGTGATTTTCTTCCCTGGTTTTGACAAATTTAAGGAAAATAAAGAGATTTTGATTCACTCAATGCCAATTTTTCCCCAGAAATTGAATTTTCTTTTAAAGATGATTTTCTTTTAAGATCCTCCACATATGAAACAAGGAGCTAAAATGTTGTATTTCTATTGAAATATCAAATACAAGGTGATAATTTACTTCCTTCTAAGATTTGTGATCATATAAATCAGAGCTTAAGTAAATGGGACTAATAACTTTCTACATAAGCAACTAATAATATATATACAGACTTCAAATAACGGTTATTTGATTTGATCAGCATGTTCCACAACTTATATTTAATAGATAATATTATTTAATTTAGTTTAAAATCAGCCACAAGTGTAGGGCTTTCTCCAGCTTCATGCTTTTCTTGATGGAACATTGGAGGCAAAAGGATCTGAAATGTAATACAGGCCCTGGCTCTCATCAGAATACTAAAACGATGAGCAAGTTGACATCTGTTTATTGTACCACAACCCCCTGAGTGGTAATTGATATGAACTTGTGTTGGATGGAAGAAAGGGTTCAGGGAATATCTTCTATTAATATTCGTTTTCCTGTCAGTTCTAGGTCTTTGGAGACAGGACTGGGAAACAAGAGAGAAAATGCAGAAGTCATTTAGCCTGTGCATTTCATTCACATCCCGGGCTGTTGTTTTGATCATTTGTATCTCACAGCACTATGGTATGAATAAAGGTATTGAAAATACAAGCCCTTGATGCATGTTAAAAGAGAGAGGCATCTATGTGAGAAGTTTATTGCCTCTTTTCTCATGTGTCCCTCACTGAAGAAAGCACACCGAAGTTTACAGTTACTATGACTAGAGCATTTATTTTCTTCAAACTGTAATCTATGTAACATGTTCCAAAATAAGACTCCTATCCCTGATGAAAACAACTAGGCAGTATTTGGGGTTATGTCATTTTCTTTCAAAAAAGGCATTTCACCACGAAGTTAAAGCTAAAGCATGGGGTGAGGGGAGGTGAGAAGACATCTCTCTGGATATAGCATGAGGCCTTGCATTTTGATGCTCACTACTTACTTTAAGGTGGACAGAGTGACCAGGATATTTAACCTCCATAAGGACGAGACAGCAGAGTAGAGGGCCTTAGCCAGTTAGTCAAGTTCAGTGAATCAGTAGGAAAGATAACACACATCCACTTCCGACCTTTGAACAAATAAACGCACAATTCTGCATATTATGCACTTATATGGAAATGCAGACAATACCAGTGTCAGAAAGCACAGTGGATGGCATAAGGAACATAAAGATCTCTTGAGTAAATTGGGAGCATGGGGAACTTGGAGGAGGGTTGAAGAGGGGAGGGGAGAGACAGGGAGGGGAGCAGAGAAAAATGTAGAGCTCAATAAAAAAAAAAGTTTCACAACAACACCAAAAATGAAACATAAAGCAGGGGCAAGTTTTTATTCACAGAAAGACAAGAAGGTAAAAGGAGAAATTGTAGCAAAGGCATCCTTGCATAATCAAATGTCCATAAAAAGAATAATTTTCCAGGTAAAAAATGAGTTAATAACTGCATAGCCTTTATGGTTCCAAATTTTCAGGCCATAGTCATACAATGTTCTAAATTCACAGAGTTGGGGAGCTGGAAGAGGCTTTAAGCAGAATGGAGACTGCTATTTTCTTCATAACTTTCATTTAATCTTTCTATAGTTAGTAAAAAGTTCTGAGTTATTACAGTGATTGTTGGTTCTTTTTCAAAACCTGAGGGTCATCCAAGATTCTCCTTCCTGTTCCTTCTGCTGCTCTGCTCTGCAAATGTGCTGAATTTTTGCTGATGGTGGTTGGGATTTTTCTTTTTTTTTTCTTTGTCTTTGATTTTTTTCTTTTTATTGAAAATATATTCTTTTCTCACACATTATATCCTGATTACACCTCCTCTCTCTACTCCTTCAGCCACTCCCCCAAATTCACATGATTTTGTTCTCTCTAGAAAAGAACAAGCTTCTAAGAGATAACAATCAGACATGAAAAAATAAAACATAATAAGTTGCAGTAAAAACTATCATACTGAATTTGGGCGCAGCAATTTAAGAGGAGGAAAAGAGTTCCAAGAGCAGGCACAAGACCCATGTAGGCCCTGAGCTTGCTGCTTTCATCTCTGTGACTCCAAAGGCACATTGCTTAGTTGGTTCAGAGTTCCTTGTTCTCCTGAGTTCTCCATCCTACAATCTTCAAGGGGCTTCCTGATCTTGGAGGAGAGAGATTTGATTGAGACCTCCAGTTTTGACATCTGTGTAATGTCTGACTATGGGTCTCTGCATCTATTTCCATCTGTTGCCTGAGAAGCCTACCCAGTAATGCCTGTATTAGGTACTGATTTATGAGAATATTATTAGGTATCATTTCATTAACTTTTTTTTTTTTGGCCAGTGGTGTTTGGCCGTACTATACAATGAAAACTATCCAGTCTTTGGCTATCTAGTCTCTGGTTCTTGGTTACTTAAGGAGTTTGGAGTATTAGTTCCATCTTATAGTATAGGTTCTAAGTTAAATTAGGCCTTAGTTGGTTACTACCACACACTTGGTGCTACCATTTTCTCAGCATATTTTGAAGGCAGGTCACCATTGTAGAGCTAAGGTTTTGTAACTGGTTTAGTGTTCACATTTCTGTTTTGCTAGTATCCTCCTACAACAACACACTAGAACCTAGGTGTGAGGGCTCCATGCAGGGCACCAGCTCAACTTCTCAATGAGCCCAATGAGTTATGTGGTCTTGTCTTTGGCATTGCAGCTCTAGTGCCACTTTGTCTAGAGCAACACTTTGTCTTAGCAATAGCCTTGGTTGTTGGAGGATTTCCATGGGACTTCCTCGGCTAACAATTTAATGGAATGCAATGCAGTTCTGTCATTGGAAGCTATGTTTTCATAATAGATGGCCAGATGAGACTCTGTATGCCCCATTACTAGAAGTCCTCATTTAATTATCTTCATAGATTCCAGGAAGTATCTCCTCCAATAAGTTACCATACTACCTCACAAAGGTCTACCATTTTTCCCCTGCACTCTCTTCCTCCACCTACTAATTTCCCCTGATGCTCTTATGCTATGGTGTAACTTCTTAATCTGGGAATGTAATTTCTGGCCATCCATTCTATAATAGATTATTTCTCTATCCAGTGTCTCTCATTCATTATAGGTAATCAACATCTACAACATTACTTTCCTTTAATTTCATATTTTCTCTTTCTCCCATGAAGGCACGGAGTTCCAAGGGATTTAATGACTACCTACAATGTAACACGTAATTCTTAGAATTGGAAACAGAGGGGGGTATTTATGTATGCTAATATCTAACTGATGAAAAACTACTCACAATGTGCTTGAGATGGAAAACCATGCTGAGTTTGTGAAAATATCATGTCTTCAACACTATCACAGTAATTTCCAGTCACTCTGATTTCTTTGTATGTGTCCCTCTTTCAATCATTCTAGTTATTCAACTTTTGAATTATTTCCAAATTGTTGTTTAATAAGAAAGTGATGTAAATCTCTGTGACTCCTTTATATTTTATCATAAATATACATTCTTTGTGCATGAAAAGTTTATGATTTCTAGGGATTTAATGACATAGTATATATTAAGGCAGTTTGAAAATGTTTCCAAAATGTAATAGTTGTATATGACTGGTAATGGCTTCACCCAGCTATCTAACTTGATGTTAAGAGTCAAAGAAAACAATATTATATTGCTAACAGTTAACAAGAAAATCTTTCTGTAAATTCTCTTATTTTTTCAATCAAAACTATAAGCACAAGACATTTAGTAATTTGAGTTTATTGTCAACATAATGCCCCTTCTTTGTCTTGGAACTTATAATTTTATAGACCTTGTCCTAGACAAAGTAATGTTTTATAAACACTTCTAAAATTATAGTAACAGTTTTAAGAAGCCAAAATCAGACATGAAATTACAGAGTAGCCTAAGAAAAAAGTAATGTGAGTTATTCATTCTTGACTATGCTTTTATACTGTTTTTAAATTTTATGTACTCTTCACTAATATCTAAGAACCATTATTATTTTGGTCATGTCCTATTATGATTTTAGGTTAAGAACAAGGTCTTCAAGGAAAAGAAAAGTTTATATAGGTTGTAAATGCCAAAAAGTACTAACATTGGCATCACTATAATTTTTAGAATATTCATGGAAAAGAATCAGTAACTGATACACATTAACCTCAAACTTTGGTTTTATTTGTAACTTGTCAGTCCTGATAAGTTTCCATATTTCATAACAATAATCTCTAAGTTATTCTTTCTTCTGGAAGTTATCAGTCCTTTCTTAAATCTTAAAGCCTTAGAGTTAAAAAAAGAGAATTCTAAATATGTAAAAATAGTTCCACAGTAGTTCTAATGGAAATCCTAATGCTTGAAACCCACTCCCAGGAGTCATCACCCATGCAAGCTGTTAACCAATTATATAACCAGTATCTGTGTCAATGATGACTTGAAATACATTTTAGGATATAAGTACCAACATACTAAGGTCTGGAGAACTGATTGTAAAGAGGTAATTTCATGTTTTTTGAGAATTCTGTTCAAATACACAGGAATTAAGCAACTTAAAATACTTCACCTTTTGAATTAGGAAGCCCATTTATGTCAACTTCATAATAGGACTTTGCAATATCTTTTGATTCCTTCAACACAATCTCGTTCCTGAGATTTTATTGATTATTGTTGTACAATTAGTGCTTGAAAAAGAATTTCCAAAATTCATTTGGGAAAAGAGATGAGCTGTCACAGCAGAAAGATAATGACTTAATTGTTATCATTGCTTTTCATGAAGCTTCAACAAATTAGCACTTGAGCACTGTGACTTTCACAACACTCTTCTATAATAAAAGACAGAATTCTCAACTCTTTTTGATCCATAAAATTGATGATTCTGAGTTCTTAGTGGAAAGACGAGTTAAGGGTAATTGAAAGTCTATATGATTATTCATATTTTTTCTCTGATACATACAACCCTCCTTTGTGACAACTTAAGATTAGAAATCTAGTTTGGGCATCAATAAACATATTTAAAGACATCCAAGTTTGCAGCCTTTAACTGAGTTTCAGGAGCAGAGAGAAATGCTTTACTTTAGCCTCAGGCAAGCTTTTCGGATGTAGGGCCTCGGTCTACCCTTCTTCCTGGGGTTCATCTTGAGGACAGTTTCTGGTCAGCTAACTAAAACATTCTGTTTGTTCCTGTGCTGCCTCTGCCCTGTGTGGTCATTAGCTGTAGGGCATTGTTTACTCCATCTTTGGTGTGGTAATTTCCCACCTGCTAGGGTGGAAATCGTTATTCAGCAGCAAGGTATATAAGGATTTCCCTATGGTTGAATAAGTGGCATTCAGCTGATCTCCTTTCGAATGACCCAGGTCTCTTGGTGTGTTCTTTCGATCTCCAGGCCCTTGCCTGACTCGCATATGATACAGTGGCGTGAGAACTGTACCGAGGGGGTAACACAGAATCGGGTGTTACAGGACAAAACCAAAAAGCAGCCACATTTTCACCAAAATGTACCAATTTCTAGAGAACATACTAAAATTCTTCTCCGTTGAAACCTTTTTACCCAGGCACCCAAAGTTCAAATCTCACTTAGGACCACTGCCTTCCATGTTCTTACTTGGATAAACCTATTAAATATTCAACTGCTTTTCTAACCCAAGGTCCTAAGGTTCACATTCCATCAAAAAAAAAAAGTTAAGGTCAGGCCTATCACAGAAATACCCAAGTACCTAGCACCAACTTCTGTCTTAGTGAGGGTTTTAATTTCTGTGAACAGACACCATGACCAAGGCAACTCTGAAAAAGGAAAATATTTAGTTGTGGTGCCTGGCTTACAATTCAGAGGTTTAGTCCATTATCACCATGGTGGGAAGCAAGGCACATGCAGGCAGACATGGTGCTAGAGAAGATGCTGAGAGTTTTTACATATTGACTCACAGGCAACAAAAAGTGGTCCATCTCACTGGGCATGATGATAACACACATGAGACCTCAAAGCCAGCCTCTACAGTGACACACCTACATCAACAAAATCATACTTCCTAATAGTACCACTACCTTTTGGGGATATTTTCCTCCACACCCCCACAGACATTTATATTCTAAATGTGTGTGTTTGCCTGCTGATATGTGCACATATAATTACAGGTGTCCATGGACACCAAGAAAGAGTATACACTATTTCTGACCTAGAATTGGACTGCTAAAAGATTCACATTGTGTTAATAGGTGGTGGTGGTCAATTTTTTTTTTAACTTTTGTTTTGCTTTGTTTTTCAAGGCAGTGTTTCTCTGTATAGCCTTAGCTTTCTTGGAACTCACTCTGTAGACCAGGCTGGCTTCTAATTCAGAGAGACCTACTTGCCTCTGCCTCCCAATTGTTGTTTCTAAAGGTGTATGCCACCATTGCCCATCAGTTTATTCCTATAATACCAGCAGTTTGGAGGCAGAGGCAGGTAGATCTCTGAATTTTAGGCCAGATTGATCTACAGAGAAAGTCCCTAGTCAGTCTGGTCTATAGAGCATTTTGGATTAATTTGTTAGGCAGAGGGAATCTCAAAACAGCTTAGTACAGGCTCTGTTGTGTATCTGCTAGTGTTAACTTTAATGAAGATACAGTGTGCAAAGGAAGAAACTAAGTAAGAAAAAAATGTTTGATAAAAGGCGTGTTGCAGGAGCTCCTTCCGCTCCTTCAGCCAATAGCTGCTAAGATACCAGCCCATTGGGGCATGGTCTCCCTCTCTTTTAAAAAAGCAGCAACTGCCCTCCACTCACTCGCTCACTCTCTGGCTTCCGGCTCCACTTCCGGCGAATAGGCTCCTTTTCCTGACTGTTGGTGTTTTGTAAGTTTTACCCTTAAAATAAATACCCCTTTGAATCAGAACTGGTGTGGGATTGTTTATGACTTACGCCTTCATCTGGCACCCAACGTTTGGTTTTAGAACTCGTCCTCCCCCCCCGCCCCGCCTCGGCTGC
>LOEQ01001827.1:194253-204407 GCA_001685075.1 Bramus lutescens
GATATAATAGGCCAGGCAGTGTTTAAATGAATATAATTTGTGTGTTGTTATTTCAGGGCTTAGCTAGCCATCCGGGAGCTGGATGGGACGAAAAGCAGGCCCACTCGCCCCCTCACTACAAAGGAGTACCAGAAAATGTGATGGAGGTAAATCCTATATTCAAAAAGATTAAGAAACAGAATAAAGGGAGTGGATTCTCAGGGCCTGATCTCACCCACTTAAGTTTCCAAATTGTAAAATGGAATTAAAGAAAAGCTTAGAGCCAGGTGTGGAGGAGCATACCTGTAATCCAAGCATATGCAGGGCAGAAGCTGCTAGATCTCTGAGTCTGAGGCTAGCCTGATCTACAGAGCAAGTTCCAGAACAACCAAATTTAGGTAGTGAAGGAATCACTGTAAACAGAAAGCTGGTGAAGATGTAATTGAATGAGGTGTCACGTTCTAGCCCCAATAAGTAGCAGAATTTGGCAGTTTCAGCTACGTGATTCCAGCATTAGAGTTTCAGATGGCAGAAAGGACTGATGGTTTTTGCCTCCAAGACTAAGAAAAGCCACTGAATCCAGGCATGTCTCAGGAATGCCCCTGAATGGATGCCCTAAGAAGTCCTCTTGAAGCTCTGAAGTTGAAGCCTGGATTGCCTTGGAGACCCCAAGTTTTTG
Organism: Bramus lutescens; assembly: GCA_001685075.1. Taxonomy (NCBI): domain Eukaryota; kingdom Metazoa; phylum Chordata; class Mammalia; order Rodentia; family Cricetidae; genus Bramus; species Bramus lutescens. The sequence goes on from LOEQ01001827.1 coordinate 194,912, forward strand.
GAGGTGCCAGAACCAGGGATATCTTTTGAGAAGAGCTACTAATAGGAAATAGAACCAGCCCAAGAGAACGTTATATGGTTTTCAACAGTAATTTATATCTTGTGTCATTATATATTGGACTTATTTTGTCTGTTTTTTGATTTTATAGGGGATTACAGTTTAAAAAGATGCATAAATCTCAGAAGAGACTTTGAATCAGACTTTTAAACATTGTTGAGAGTGTGGGGACTTTTCAAATTGGACTAATGCATTCTAGTCTTATGATATGACTAAAAAACTTGGGGGCCAGAGACTGGACTGTGATAGTGTTAAAGAAAATGGCCCCCAAAGGGAGTTGCAGTATCAGGAGGTAAAGTCTTGTTTGAGTAGGTGTAGTTTTGCTGGTGGAAGTATGCCACTGTGGAGGCTGACTTTAAGATCTTATCAATGTTTAAGCCAATTCCAGTGAGTCAGTTTATTTAGTACAACATATCAACATGTAAAACTTTGAATTCCAGCACTATGCCTGCCTTCATGCTGTCCTGTCCCACCATGATGATAATGGAATAAATCTATGACACTTTAAGTCACCTCAATTGAATGTTTTCCTTTATAAAAGCTGCCATGTTCACGTGTCTCTCCACAGCAGTTCAAACACTAAGACAATTCTAGTGACAATGCGTAAAAAGATAAACCACAAAAAGTATTTCTCCTTTGATATAGCAAATCCTGTTCAATTTAGCATAGGTTATAGTTTCTGATTATTTAGCTTTGATAAGATTATCTTAGAATATGAAATATACAAGAGATCAAAAGCCTTGAACTAGCCTGTATAAATAAATACACTTGTGTGATATTGTAATTCAATCATTATAAAAATAGCAGCAAGGGGTAAATAGAGGCATATTCTGTTGAAGATGTCATAAGTAAAATATCTTAAACCAAACATAAAAGTCTGTCTTTGGCAAGGATATTTCTTTAGAAATTCTAAAGAAATGAAAACGTTTGTCTATGGATTTGCACTTCAATTAAAACACAGACTCAGAAGTGACTTTCTTTTGCTCCTTTTGCTTTCCAGATTCTTTCTTCTGATAAAGTATAAGGATCATAAAAGATTAGGGGCAAGAAGACAAGCACACTTAAGATAAAATCAAGGAGAGACTCATCTTAGAAATTTCTCATTACTTTGTTGAATTTTATTTCTTTTGGGAACATGAACTGGCACTGATTTTATGTAAGATGTCTACATTTACAGCACAAGTCATAAGTATAAGAGACAGAGCCAGATGGGGATTTATCAGTTAATGTCAAGTACAGTAAGAATATATTAATGAGTAGTGTTTGTGAACTGGTTTCTGGCTCCATATAGAAGAATTTCAACCAATAAGAGTGTTACACTCTGCATCTGAAGTGCCCAGATTTCTTGGGCCTTTCCTGGTGGGGGTGTGTGGAGAGGTTGTGGAACTTTTGGGACCTGCAGCCTGGGTAGCACATTTAGGCCATTGGGAGTAGGTCAAGAAGGCTGTCTTAGCTTTTCCTTCCTGCTCCTGGGACACAATGACCTGACAAAAACAACTTAGGGAAAATGTTTGTAAATTATCTGACAGTTCAAGGTAGTTTATTATGGAAGGCACACCAATAATCAGAAAACAGAGAAGAATGAGTACATGCTCGTTCTCAGTTCCTTTCTTTGTTCAGCTCACAATCCAAATAAGGCAAAGTTGGACTAGCCTTTTCACCTCAGTGAATGTAATCAAGAATCATCCAACACAGGCATGTCCAGAGGACATATCTTAGCTTATTCTAGATTCTGCTAAGATGACAATTGCTGAGTGTCATTGCAACGGTTCAATCTACATCTGGTGCTAGTCTGAGTTCTCTTTTGATATGAGATATGATAAGAAACATTAAAATTTCTCACTTACCAAACACCCAATCACTTTGACTCCCATGTGATGGACTTCATCCTTTCAAACTATGTGCTAAAATAAACATCACAACCATTAAGTTGTTTATTTATTTAGTCATAGCAAAATAAATGTAACTGATCTAAAAATAAAACACTATTTCCAGATTAGAAATAGTCTATATAACTGTGTTCATGAAAAGTCCTTTAATTAGTAGAATTGTGATCTAATGTGATAGGTACTAATGAGAAGGGTGTTTCAGCCTCACCTTCTTGGGATGGTCTGGTAGTTTGAATATAATTGGCCTACAAAGCTCATGGGGAGTAGCACTATTAAAAGGGCATACCTTTGTTGGTGTGGGTATGGCCTTGTTAAAGAAAATATGTCATTGAGGGGGTGGGATTTGAGATTTCCTATGCTCAGGATACTGTCCTGTGTCTCTGAGCACTTCCTGCGGCATTTAAGACATAGGATTTCTCAGATAGTTATCCAGTACTATGTCTGCCTGCACACCATCATGTCCCACCATAGTGATAATGGACTGACCACAGACCTGTAGTGGAACCACCCCAGTTAATTTTTTCTTTTACAAAAGTTGTGGTCATGGTGTCTCTTCAGATTATAGAAACCCTACCAAAAACAAAGGGGTGTCTCAAAAGGCAAACCTTGCTCAGTGAGATTTATTTTCTTAGAGAAAAGTGGTGTATGATCTGACTCATCACTACTTGGAAATAACTTCATTACTTTTTCCCCTAAACAAGAATCTATAATTGGAATATTGTATATACTAAACAACTGATAAATGAATTTTTGACGATTGTTATCCTAAATGTTTCTGAAAGTGATCAGTTGGGAAAATACTTTTCCTAGCCAATGAAATAATAATCTGGTGAACAATGCACCTTTCAAAGAATTTTTGTGTACTGCTTAATAGTAAACTAGCATTTGAACTCAGTAAACATGCAAATTATCACCAGTCTCACTTGAGTGTTGATCCAGAGGTCAAATATGAAAAGAATTGAGTTTCAGACACATGAATGACTCTGTTATAGGATTCTGAAGAGAGCCAAGGTCAAGTGTCAAAACTGTTTCTCCAGTTATCTACCACATTTGTCCCTTGAGATCACTAATGGATTCATATGCTTATGAAGCCTCTGGGAGAGAGAAATTCTGTGATAACTGCATGCAAAAAGCTTCCCACTGACCCAATTGCTGACACGTAGCTTCCTATACACAGCTAATGTTTTCTACCAAGAAAGCAGTTTCAATCTAAGCCCAAAGCAAGAATGAGGAATATTTGCTAACAAGAAATTGGAGAAACAGAAATAGTGTTGTTACAGGGCATACAGTTTGCCATTCATTTCTCTTATCAAGTTCTTATCACTCATATGTGATATGGTCAATTTCTTTAGATTAGGCTAGCCTTGAACAGGTGGAAGCTTGCATAGCTTTGCCTCTCAAGTTCTTTAATTGCAAACATGCATCACCATGCTTTATGGGTATATTGTTTGTAGATGATAATTATGTCAATATATTATTATACTGGCAATAAATAAAATTATACCACAGGCATTTAACTATTTCGTGAATGTCTCAGAGCATAATATATTGGATTATATGCTTAAGCTTCACATATTCTACTTTGTTAAACTTAATTTGAGATTCCTCTCTTCTCTTTCTCATTCTCCCTCTCTGTTTCGCAGTGTCCTTTTAGATAAATGCTTATTGAATACTACCTAGGTGTAAGTGACAGATTTTCCACATGGCATTCTTAAGAACTCATAATAACACTATACACATCTCTTTGTGAACTGTTGCTGAGATTGTCTCCAGTGAAAAAGTTCTGCCAGCTTGAAGCAAGAATGTCAATGAATTCCTTATATAGAGAAGAACTATAAAAGCAGGTAGGGAGGCTGTTGAATCAGGGTCTTTTCTCAAAGGTAGAAGACCTGCCATGCTACCGCTGAAGTACCCTGGCCTTTGGAAGAATCAATGAAATAAAGAACTTCCTCAAAGTAGCTATGAAGAGGCCAACTGTGGTGCAGCTCAAGTTGGCATTTATTCAGAAATAAAAGTAAAAAGGATGCTTGACTTTAAAATGTTCCCTACTGTCAAAATTGTAAAAGGATTTCTCCCTATATATCTGGCATCTTATAGAAAATTGAACCTCACTGTGCGTAAGTGGAAAAAGATCATTTTTCAAGTGAAAATTGCTTGGGGTGGATACTGACTTTACTGCAAAGTTAATTGCCTCTGGTATCATATCTGAAAGGAAAGACGAAGATCAGATAGTACTTGTGGGTTAAGAATATGTAACAAGTATAAGGCCAAGCATTCTACAGTGATCCTATGCAACAAGACATAAAGCTTCTCTCACAATGCAGGTACCATGCTAAACATGCCAATTCCATTTAATGATCTACAGTGTTTCTTTAAAAACATATATTCATACCTATGTGTTATATTGTAGATCTCAAAAAGCAACCAAGGATTCACAGATATTTATTAGTCGCTAAAGTGCTTGTCTTGCAATAGAAGATTGTCTGTCATTTTAACGTGCACCTATAATCTTGGCACTGGGAAAGTAAATGCAGGTACATCCCCAGATATCACAGATTTGCCACTGTAGCTTAACTCATGACACCAGACCAATTAGAGTTGTCATTAAGCCCCACTGTCCACACAAATGCATGCATGTGTGTGTGTCTGTGTTTGTGTTTGTGTGCATGCCGCTGCCCCCTGCCCACATACACACAAGGCACACATACACACACACACAAAAAAAAACCCCAGTAAAACCAATCATAAAATATCACAAAGGCCTGTATATTAGAATCCTAGTTTTTGGAAGAGGTAGAACTGGGAAATGGTGGAAGTGGGGTTATTCAGAAGAAGGTAAACTTAGTGGGAGCAAGGTCGAGAAGGTAGTCTTAGTGGAAAGTCTTTAGATGATTGTGGAATATCACCTATGTGTCATCCTTTCTCTTGTTTCTTGAACATGATTTGAGAAGATTTGCTTCATGTGGTACCATCAACATGCATAAACTTGGTCAAAGCAACAGGGCCAACTGATGACTTAAAACTCCAGAATAAATTCATCTCTATGTAAATAGCCTCTCTCAAAGCTGTTGCAGTAGCCAAAAACTGATGGAAGCATTAGGTTTACAGACAAATAAACACTTTATGTCTCTTCATATAATAAATTAAATGAGAATGCCAGTATATCTTAAGACAAATTACCTTAATATAAAAATATGGGTTATCTCTTGAGATAACTGTATATGACTATTAAGAAATCTTTTTTCAACTTCAGAGATTTATTGCAATCTTCATTTTCAAACAGCACAGCTGAGCAAGTACAGAAATCATTTCATTGTACAGACACAATTTATTTGCACAGAAATTATTCACTGTAGATTCTTTGCTATTTTCCATGAATTTAAGTTACTGAGAAATTTTTGTGTTCTTTCTACCATTATTTTTTCACCTCCAATAAATATCTGATATACATATATTGATAGTTGAAAAATATTTGGTTACTGAAAATTGAAGTTTGAGTTATATGTAATTTAGAGTTGTGTTTTGCTGGACTGATAAATTATTTTATCTTGAGTTGATAAAACATATACATATTTCTCCTCCTCAAATATTTTGTTGCATTTGATGGATCTGTAAAGACAAAATTTTTTATTTCATTTTACATATATATCTTCTGAGTGAGGGAGGGTAAAAGAAACATATGAATTTTATAAATTATGTTTGAGGTTATACTATAATTATGTGATTTATCTCTTCATTTTCCCCTCTAAACACTCCATTGTTCTCTATCAAATGCATAGGCTCTTTTGATTTTATTAATTTTGTATGCACATTCACACATTTTATATATACCTAATTACATAAATTCATCCTACTATTACTATATGAATGCCTTCAAGGTTGACCCTTGGTATTGAACATAGACAACAACAGGCATGCTAATATAAACTGAAGTAGGTTGTAAGGGTAGTCCAGTAGCTCCCAAATCCTACATGAAGTACTAAAGGCAATTAATGATTGCTGAAAAATAGTCTTCACCAGGAAATATCATACTAAAGTTGATCATCTATATGTTTTTATAGGTATGCTAACAAATGTTTGCATTTGTTTGAACTCCATTTATTTGTGTGTGTGTGTGTNTAACCAATGCAATGAAGAGACTGAGGTCAATGTCAGCTTCCAGGAGCTACTCCATGATCCAGTACTCCTTCCAGAATAATTTGTCGTGATACAACCAAGTGTTATATACGACAAAGGTATAGGAAAAATCTTAACATATTTACACTTAGTTCCAAATTCATCAGCTTTCTCATCTATAAACTATGGGCTTTTCAAAGGAGCTAAGAAATTAATTTCATCCTCCACTTTCACTGTAGATGATGTTGTCCAAGTTTTCTCCACAGGAAATCTGACTGTTGCTATTCATTTTGTGACAAGCATTAATAACACTTATGATATATATTTGTTCAATTTTTATTTACCGGTCATAAAATCTTTCATTTGTCTAAATAGAGTGAACTTTATCTACAACTTAGTCACACATTCTATTCTCATTTTTGAAATTATATTATAATGGAAAGTGCAGGTTGTATTTGTTCCTTTTAGTTAAGCCTATATACTTATTTTCTTCTGCAAAATCCAAAGCAGTCTCTCCTAGATATCATGGTGGATAAAACTAATACTTCCCAGAATTCTCATGCAAGGAACCTTGTGACACAATTTCATGGATGGTGGTGGAGCACCACACGGTATTATTGTGCAAGTAATGTCAGGTGAGTGTGGCAGGTGCCACTGCAGTGTACTAGAAAGGTTGAATCGGAGGTCAGAAGACTTAAAAAAAAGGCAAACAGAGAGAGACTTCGTATTCACCAAGTGTTACAGAGATATGAAGAGAGGAAAGGTGCTGGCACTTCAAGTTCAGTTTTGCCTCGGGATGAGATCCAGGAATAGCTAGGCAGTCACAAGGAATATCTTCAGTATTTGTACATTTCTAACACTAGGACTTTCATCACACCCTGGAAAGGAATGGAGACACTTAACTTTCACCAGATTAATAAAATGAAATAGCTTTTACTCAATGTCTTTGATGTATTTGGAATCATAGATGCAATATTGGCCTTTATCCTACATTAATAACTAGGTTTATAGATGAAAAGCATGTGGCAAATCTGAATGAAAACCTGTCAAAGTTAGTTACAAGTATATCTGTTTCAAACATTCACAGACAAGCTGCTGTTTAATAACTTCTGGGCTTTTATTGCTAAGTTAAAATTAATGTTTTCAATGTTTATATAACAGAAAATTACTAAAATGAGTCAGAAATATCAGAGTCCTTTCATTGAATCATGGGGCAGAGCAGAAACAAATTCATTTGCTTTGTTTACTTCATTTGTTTTTAAAGCAGTCTTTATTTCTTGAAAACTTTTTAAATAAAAAGCCATAATACTATTTATCCTGGGAACTGCAGTATTAATTCAACTATGTGTTGAGAGAGAATTAAAATAATGGAAGCTACTATAGAAAACCCTATGTATGCAATGTCTAAATTTTTGACAATAAAATTCTAAACTAAAGAATTGATTATTCAGGTAAATATTACACAATCTCTTATAATTCATGTACTCATGAAATCAACTTGTATAATTTTTTAGAAATCAATACCCTTATGATGTTATAAATCAAAAACTTTTCAAATTAATTCAAGATTATTAATGTTATTTATGTAATAACTAGAAATGATAGTAAAGTGAAAATTTTTGAGATTTAACTCTAAAATATTATTAATATAGCAATATATATCTTTTGAAAAGTTCATCATTTTGATACCCATTTGAAACAGTGGGTTGCTTTCTGTAAGGACAAATTCCTCCTGGAAAAATTATGTTAAATTTTAGCTCAGGATATTTTATTTAAGCCTCCCAAGTGCCCTTTGCCATATGACTCTGAATTATAATGGAAAAGTTACAATTATTCCACCTGAGAATAAAGGAAATAGAATTTTTTACTCCATGGATAAGAACATGAATTGACAAATGGTTTTTGATTTTGAAGTTAATGGCAAGTGCTTACATTGTGAATTGTGATCTTGTAGGCACAGCTGGACTTCTTTGTCAGGCCTTGTTGAAATTTGTTTTAAAGATACGGTGTTAGTCGTGAACTAATATCTACTCCAAAATAAACATAGTGACTTCTGTTATTTTCTTCATTGAGGCTAGAAAGTCTGGAGCAGAGTACACATTGTTTACTCACCATTGGAGGAAGGAAAAAGGCACAGGGTCACTGAGGCCTGAGTCTGTAGGTGAGTGTATTAAATACATATTGTTTCTATTTCCTTTCCATCGCTAGAATACATTATAAATATTTTCTCTTAATCTTAGGCCTTGACTTCCATTAAGTCCAGGTTACAACAGTACTTTTTATGCTAGTAATATACACCCACAGGCATCAATAAATGATTTATGGAAATCATATGTAATATGTAAATTATGTAATTCATGTTTTACATAGTGATTTATGTAATGATACATGAGAAGAATAGGTTTTTTGAGACTAAATTGATTGTACTACAAACATTATAGATTTCTTTCTTGAGGCATAAAATGGAATAATCACTACCTTAAAAAAGCCATCCAGTCTTTACAAAAGTCAAGTGCATAGTGAAGTTTGCATCTTTAAATCACAATGACCGGAGAGGAAATTTAGATCAGGCACTGAAGGATTTGCCCTTAAGATTGAGCTTCTATGTCACTTCTAAGAAAGTGAGTGATCGGATGCTTCTACTTTGGAAAATGTTCCAAATGATGCCTAGGTGTTTTTTACCCATGTGATCTATTTACATTATTCTTGGCTTCTCTTTAAACTTCTATTAAATGACAACTTTTAAGTAAAAAAGGACATTTGCATAAGGCAGTACAATGGGCCACATTATTATGCAGGAATGACTTGTCAAAATTAAAATATCTTATTAATTGGAGAAACTGATAGTTGAACATAGAGATCACTAGTCTTTTCTTCTGTTTACTTTTGTATGTACTAATCCGAGATTGCTGACAGAATAATTTCTGCGTATTATTCATGGAAATCTTACCATATATTGTTATACAGCATTGAATTTAAACTTTTGGTTTAAATTATATCAATATTTACCTTTAAGTTAAGAAAAGCAAAATCCCTATCATCTTAGCAAAATGTAAACTCATCCTTTGATTGTCCTTCTAGGATTTTTGAGTGTGAAAGTTCATTCACAATTCCAGTTTTTTTCTTCATAATGCTATATATCACTGTTGGAACAACTTGTAGTGTTTACATATTAGTATTTCAACATGACGTAAAGAGAGGACACATAGACTATCCTTTTGTTTACTTTATCTTATTCTAACCTTTTATTCTAGTGCAGGGGAGAAAATGGCAGCATTAAGTCTTGGGAGACTAAATGTGGTTCCTTAGTTTGGGAGTGTTCACCAGCATTTGTGAAATAAGGTCATGATAGACATTCTTGCTAAGAAATTACTAAGTAAAAAAGGAGCACTGGGCCCCTTCAGCTCCTGCTGCAGGGGCTTTGTTCCACACAT
>LOEQ01001828.1:4387-26828 GCA_001685075.1 Bramus lutescens
CTGAGCCACATGACTAACATAGATCAGAATAATGGGTTAATATAAACTACAAGAGCTAATAAGAAGACTGAGCTAATGGGCCAATCAGTTTTATAACTTATGGAGATCTCTGTGTGATTTTCTTTGGGGCTTGCCAGCTGTGGTATACTGGGCTGAACAGAAACCGGCCCTCATGTTACAAATTTGCAATTAGTCATCATATAGATTATAATCATGACAGTAACAATCTAGGATGAAAAAGGTTTCTACCAAATATTCCAAAGGAATATTTCCTTATGATAATGCAGTAATTATGGGGACATAGCCAAGAGGAAAATTGTGCAACCATGAGTGCCAGGGTTTACTTCCCAAGAATCCTAGAGGACATGGGCATCATGAATCCTTGCACACTTACGTCAGAGTAGAAGAAACTTACAGGATAATGTCTAGAGTTGTGGCCCAGCTAGCCTAGTGGACACAACATACAAACAACACAGAGAGCCTGTGTCAAATAAACTGAGCAGAGAGACATGACGCTGTCTTTTCATTTCCACATGTATGCCATGAACACACACACACACACACACACACACACACTATAAAAATGAGCTCTACATCTCCCCCGCTTCCCTGCCTCTCCTCTCCCCTTCAACCCTCTTCCCCTAGGCTTTTGCTGAATAGTCTCTTTTCATTCGATTCCTTTTTAAGTGACACTTTTTCCATGAGATATTTTCATGTTATTTTCATCATTTGCATCCCTCATGTAAGAAGAAAGGGGTAAGGGAGTAACAGCATGAAGCAAGTAGGGAATCTGAATGGCTTTTGGAATTGTCTCTGGGTCAATAATGAATTCTCTTTTTCATTTATTTGACAACTGTTACAATTTGTTATGAATCATGCAAAGACTGATTATATGCTAAATATAAGTATTTTACTGACTCTAATATCCTACACTACCATCACTACAATAAGCTTACAGCGGCTGCTGACATTTGCTGAAGACCTACCTTCTCCCAGGCATTGCTCTATATATTGAACTCTTATATGCCTTAAGACTCATAAAGTAGTGAAAATAATCACTTGTATTTTCTGTGGAGACAACTGGAGCATTTTATTTAATGCCATATTGTTAAGAACCAATATAATCGAAGGCTAAATGATTATCTGGGGCTGTGTGAATTATTTAAGTTCTGAGCCCCAAGCGACGAAGCAACAGAACCGCTTTTGGTATAACCATATCCTACAGGAAACATCTTTGCTCTGCATTTGACAGTCTGTAAGAGGAGCAGAACATTCCACTAGACACGTTAAAGCGCCACTTCTATTTGCTAAATTAGAACACAGGTACTGACGTGTGAAGCTCCCCTTTGGGGAAGAGGTGGAGGCCTTACAGCACAGGTGAGTTATGAAGCTGATCTTCCAGCTGATGTAAGCTCCGTTTTGTCTAGAGGCTGTGGCAGTCTGACGAACTTTTCATTGACAACATTTTCAATGTATGAAATAAAATACATAACAGATACCAGTAAACCCAACTATGCATAATGAAACTGTAAAATAAAAAATCCATATGTATGTGCTTGGTGATTCATTAAATAACAAAATATGCTGAAATTTTTAATAATCATCCTAATTTGAAAAAAATGTTTTAACTTCCAGAAAAATAAGAACCCAAGTATTTTTTAGCTATTCATGAATGCTTTAAATAGTAATGAAAATACCTGTTCTGTTATGACAAAGGTTGACAATATGGGAATTCTCAGCATACACTAACTGCCAAATGATTAGCTAAATTTCAGTTAGGAAGTAGCAGAAGAATGAATTCTTTTCCCATTAGATTGTGCAAATTAATTCAATTCATGGACCTTTTTGAACTGAGAGACACTGAGTTCAGAACATTTGGAAAAATGAAGAGGAATTCTTGACTTGGGCAATCATAATTTATGCAATGCTAGGAGTTTTAAAATGCCACACAAAAATGCAATCTGAGTTTTATCACACTAAATGTTGGTCCCCAACCACAAGCAACAGATTATTATTTTCACACCATAAACTGCAAGAATAGTTCACTGAGTAACATCATTAATTAAAGCAGAACAGTATTGGGTTATTCTCTATAAACTTTGGACTTTCTGCTTACAGCCAACTTAGAATGCGCAGATTTTAATGCTTCAGTATTTTTGAGCCCAGCTAAAGTACAATTTCTCCTGAATTGATATCCTCAGCTAACAGAATACAAAAGTCTCAACATATCCTAAAATGTAGGCCTCACACCAGGACCAGCACTTTTTGTAAACAAATATGAAGGATTTAGTGAACGTGCATCTTGAGACATAAGAGACCATTTGGAAAGGCTGGTAGAAGTAAGGAAGATGGGAATGTTCACTTCAATGTCCTTGATTAGACCAAATGAATAACACAGCAAAATCAAAAGTCATGAATCTGGGAAAAACCAAGTCGGGAGACAAAAAGGTTGATGAGGTGGTGGCGGAGATAAGACATAGGGGAATAGTAGCCAGACTGTGTTTTATACATGTATGAACTTAATAAACGATTTCAATTAAAAAGGAGAGATGCATTTTCTCCCAATTTGAAGGCAAGGTAAACCTATGGCCATCACTGAAATTGAAGGTCTTCTTATTTCTTTATCACCCAATCCCCTGCTGCAAGGTCTCGGTGTGTGCTGACAAGTTCCCTCAGAGTGTGTACGGGCTCCAGGCAGTCCATTAAAGCTTCTCATCTCTTCCCTGCTCAGCCTTATCTTTGGAGGTGTAAATTAGAGAGGCAGATGTACAATCTGGGATAGTTTCCAGCTACATTTTTAGATTGTGGAATGATCAGCACCGTAGGCGTTGAACAGAATTTTTCAGTCTGTCACATGTCCAGATTTAGTGCCAAGGAAACCCCCTAAATGGCCCCCGAATGCTTACTTCTGGAACAAAGTAAACCTTCACTAGGACATGCCACGCTCTGTTTATTGACCTTTGACGTTTTATGGGTGACTGAACCAGAGTGAGAGAAAGGGATGTTTCTTATATTGTAGTCAAAAGAGCTTGAGCTACGTGGTTAAATGAGCTCTATGAGGAGAAAGACTGGAAGGATTCTCCCCAATGAATCTGTAGAAAATTCTTATGTACTAAGAAGACAGATAGCAGAAGGCCGAAATGGCATATGAGGATAGTTACTTATATTGGAAAAAAGCCTTTGGATTTGAAAAGTGCTATCGTACATTTTATCTCTTATTATTCTTATAAAACCTCAAATACACAAAGTAAAACTTGTTTTTCCAAACTCGGATAGGAAATTGAATTCTGGTTGGGTTTGCAAAGTCAATTTCATAAAGCTAGGTTATGGGAGTGATTAAGTGTCAATTTCTGAAACCAATGGCTACCTATCTTTTGTTAAAACTCGGAGAAAATGAAATAACACGGAACTCTAGCCTCACTTCATTTTGTCCACTGTTTCCAAAATACTTAATATGAAGGGAAGTTTCTAAGAAGTGGAGCTATCACTTGTGAGTGGAGGTTATAAGAAGCCTCTTTGTGAACACAGCAAGTTGAGAAGATTGTGACTTCGGATGCTTCAGCCATGGAGATTACCCAATCTCACTCCTTTTAAAAACATAAATGAAGCTCAGATCTTTGTTATTGTAATTATTTATTTGCTCTTCCTTTCCTCTAAATAATTTAGAGTAAGACTCCACTGCTAGGGAAAATGCTTTCTTCCTTTCCTCTCTCCTCTCTCCATGCTTCCCTCCCCCCTCCTTGACAGTAGGACAATTCAGAGATAGATTCTTTCTGCATTGCTTTTTGTGGGTTAGCAAAACAACTGAAAATCAGTTGCTCACTGTATCATTATATCAACAACATAAATACATATAAAAATCTTGCCATCTTAAATTTTTATTTCATTTTAACTCTCACTTTTTTTTCCCCTCTGAGGTTATTTTTTAAAAAGCCATGGTTCCTGTTTCTTGATTCTGGAAGGTGTTCAGTCTGAAATATACCAAACCATAGGTCTTTGGTTTTATGTAACCCAATTACCCTGTAACACTATGTATGAAAAGAGAAACGAATTCCATTAATACATACTAGAAATTCTATATATTAATGGGGCTTGAATCAAAATCTCCAATAAAGGATTTTGGTGCCACAAGCTTCTACCTTTGAAGGAAGCTATAATCAATTAGATCTAGATTTCTATTGCCCACAAGCCATACCACATAACTTCAGGGCCATATTTATGCGTTATTTCTTTTCCTTCTAACATATAAAGAGCTCTGAGTGGAAAAAAAAATATCAAACCACCCTCTTCTCTGCAAGAATTACCTTGCCAATTCACTCTTATCATAGATTCTCTTTCAATTATTTAGGCCCCCAACTAAGGGCTCCACTAATGTACGCCATTCTATTTTCGTCACAAATTTCAGCTTGCCTTTCATGGCTTTACACATTCCAAGAGAATATGCTAGGAATTCCCCCATCTCCTCTGAGTGTTCTCTGGCAGCAGAGGAGAGATAGATAGCATTGTTCCTGCCAACTGCCGTGCCACAGATGCCTCCCTCTTGCCACACTCTGTGTTTATCAGGAAGTCATGCCTTCTGGAGACTTTGTGGTACCTTCTGTGCTGGCTTTGGGAATGATGGCTATGCTGCTCTCAGAGAACAGAGCACTTCTGACTTAAATTCATCTAAGAAAACATGAATTACTAAGATTATTTGACATAAATATTAATGCTTAACTTAATAAACCATGCAATTAGCTTAAAAATTAACCTAATATAGCTAACAAAAATAAGTAGGCATAGTCATTTACCTGTTATCTTTTACGTGTACCAGAAATGATTGTGGAAAAATAGATATCCTATTCTCTTCTATAGAGGCAAAATAAAAATGCCCTGATCTCTACTGCTAGGATATAGAGTAGCTTTGTTTCAAATTTTCAAAAACAAATTAAGCAAATGGATGTTCTATTTTAATACTATGTTCAATTCAGAAATAAGTGCAAGTATTGGCAAGGATTGTGAACAACTGTAAAGTCATCATAATGTTTTTATCTCTACTTAGTAATTCAAAGTGTGAAATAGTAATTTATAGGTTACAATTGTGTGCAGATATAAAAAGTGAATGCTATTAGTTCTTGTCTTCTCTTCTTCCCTATGTAAAATGACAAGTTTGTGAATATGCCAGATTCCCATAAGCAAATTTGTTTGAACATTTTGCCATTTTTGAAAGCTACCACTAGATGGTATGCAAATACCCTTTCATCAATTATTCTATTCTTTCTGCGTTTTAGACTACAGGAAGGCATCGTATGTAATGTTCTGATTTGTCTTGTCTTTGTTTGGAGGATTATGGAAGGATGTTGCTTGAATTAGCCAATTTTTAATTAATTGTAACTATTTCCATAGAATCAATCTTCTATTTTTACAACTTGGAGGTGATATTTTCGCTTTTTCAACTTGTACATTTTTTTCTGTACCATTTTCCCACTAACTAATAAGTCAATTGTTAATAATATTTCAAATTTCTGCAATTATCAAATATACTTCAAATCTTGAAGTTCTTTGGATGTGAATAATAGCATTTTATATTAACAATTTAAACTTACACATGATAATTACAGGCAATATAATTACCATTTATAAATAACATCTCAGGATCTTCACAAAGAAAAATAATTATCTGTCATATAAGCTAACTATGCTTTTTGAGATGATAATTGAATCAAGGACAACATGAATTCTAGATGAACATGTTATAAAATATTGCATCCCGTCCAACATCATGCTTAATAGCTAAAATCATTTCTAGTTATGCTAAAATGTGTCTCAAAATATGTGAAAATGCATAGTATTATTTGATATTCTAATTGATTTTCACTAATTTATAAATTATATTAGTCTGTTTCAAATACATCATTTATATGACAAAGCTATGCAGAGCCACCTTATCATAAAACAGAAATTATTATTGGCTGACTTGTGTGCAATACACATTCAATACTTGAATTAATGTAGATATGAATATTACCTTTAAAAGTTTATTTATTTTTAGAGTAAGGGGGCCAGACACCAATAAGAGCAGATGGCCTTGCTGATCCAGCATCTAGAGCAAGTTTAAGGTTGCTGGCTTAGATGATCCAGCCTCACAGAATACTCCAATCAAGAATTAGCAATTATCTTAGTTTTCCCATGTTTCCCTGAAAGATGCTAGCACCCCCAGTCAATAGGAAGTAGTCTAGTAAAAACAATACCCACATTCCCAAAAAGATAGATTATGGATGCTTGATATCATTTAAGGGGGGTTGGTTACAAGTTGTTATTGGTCATAGTCAGAAAGAAGTTGAACGAAAGAGATAAATTCAAAGATCTCTTACTAAATGAAAGAAGGGGTGTTGCATAAGAATGACAAGAAATGAGGGTAGATTATTGAATCTACTTTAATCCAAAAAACAAGCTATCAATCTCAAAATGTTTTACATTGCTCTGGATTTTTGTTTATTAATACAAATTTAAGGTTAATTTTGTTATACTGTATGTATGTTTCTACTCTTGAGAAATTGAGTATTGCGCTTATGCAACTCATTTAAAAATGTAATGCATAATTAAAAACTGCAGGTTGCTAGTCCTCTATAACAATCAAATGTTAGGTATGTTTTCAAGGTTAAACAGACATATTTAGATAGCTAGATGGTCTTCAAAAACTTCAGAGACCTACAGAATATGTCATTTAAAATATCTTAATATTATAAGAATTTTATTGACAGTGAGGCACGTCCAATCCTGGCAGCACCAATTTATCTCAGAGAAGATAATAGACACCAAAGAAGCTCCATATGGAGTTTGCTTTCCCTATGGCAAAAGCTAAGCCATTTGGGTAGAGAAATTGCCCTTGCCTCAATTGCTGATAGTATACTGTTCAAACTGGATCAGCAAAATGCAAAAAAGTGACTGCCAAACTTTGTTAAGACAAGATAGGAGGGTCCTTCAAAATTACCTGCTTTTCAGAAATGTCTGTCAGATATACTAGGCCTGTAGTTCAAAGTTGGATGCCCTGATATTCCAGAAGAACCTAAGGTAATATCCCTGTCATTAGGTAATATTTCACCCTTTTATAGTCTTTGAAGGAGTTGAAAACTAAAGAGCCATAATTAACATGTACCTTAGCTATGATAAAAGGTAAGTTAGATGTAAAACTTTAGACTCACAAAGATAAGGCAAATAATAGATTATTTTCTCTATATTTGTTAAATAAAAATAGACTGGATATTGTAACTGTAAGTGTTACTTCATAACTGTTTTGTTGTATATAATTTTACTATGTTAAAGTTAAAACCTTCCTTTTTAATTAGGCAAAAAAAGAGAAATGTGCAATAATTTTTTACACTGTGTGGATATATGTCGCTATAATTTGGTTAATGAAAAAGTTGACTGGCCAATAGCTGGACAGGATAAAGTGTCATACAGGAGAATCAGACTACAAACAGTGGAAAGAAGAAGGGTAGAGTCAGAAGAGTAGCCAGGCAGATGGAAAGGAAGTAGGACATGCCGGAGAGGTAAAAGCCACAAGTCCCAGGCAACCCATAGATTAATAGAAATTGGTTAATTTAAGTTGTAAGAACTAGTTAGTAATAAGTCAGAGCAATTGACTGAGCATTCATAATTCATATTAAGTTTTGTCAATTATTTGTGAACTGGTGGGTGGGAAAGAAAAGTTCACCTACAGAAAAGTAGCTACATTCTTTGTCAATTATCTCAAGAATGGTATCCAACCCAGTGTTCCCTCCAAAACCCCTGTAACCTACATAACTCTTGGACTACTCTCTCCCTCTAGGATGGCCCATTAAGCGCAGCTTAACACTTACAATCATTTTTTAGTTCCAAGTTCCAAAGTCATCTGTTTGTTCAAAACACCATATGGTCAATGGTCAGGTCTGTCACAGCAATAGTTAGCTCCCTTACCAAATTCTGAATTTGCTATTTTTCTGTTTCTGTGATTAAAACACCACGATCAAAGCAACTTCTAAAAGAAAGTGTTTAATGTGTCTTACAAGTCCAGATTATTTTCATCCATGGTGGTGGTAGTGAAAGCATGGCAGCAGGATCAGCTGAGAACTCAAATCTCAATCCCAAAGCAGGAAGCAGAGAGCACACTGAAAATGGCAGGAGTCTTTCAAACCTTCAGACTGCCTAGGGACCAACCTCTTCCAGCAACGCCACAGCTCCTCTTTTCCTTCTCAGACTGTTCCACCAACTGGAAACCAAGTATAAAAACACATGAGCCTATGGGGGCATCTCATTCAAACCACTGGAGTAACAAAAGTATACTAACCTGGGAAACAAGAACGGGCCTGAGAGGAGACTTATAACTATAAAGGTATTCCTGTTAAAACACCAGTATGATTTCAAATACCTCACCTAATGAATAGTACATCAAGACTTTAGAAAAACAAGAAGCCAAGCCCCAAACACATAGATTAAAAATTTATGATTTAAGGAGTAATTTATAAAATGTTGACTAAAAGAAATATACTTAGAATTAATTAACTGTGAGTTTGTTCTTTGAAAAAGCTAGTAAGACTGGCAAACTCTTAGACAAACTAGCCAAAAGAAAGAGAAAACATATAAATTATTAAAATCAGTAGTTAAAAGATTTGATGGATCAAAAACAAAATTCTCAAATAAAATTCAAAATATTTTGCAGGATATTTTTGATAATTTATACTACATATGCTTGGAAAAAATAGAAACCATGAGTAAGTTTACAAACTCATATGGCCTGACAATATTAAATATGAAAAATATAAATAATTTAAATAGGCCCACAGCAAGCAGAAAGACTGGTACTAACTTCCTTGACAAAAGAAAATCAGGGATGGACAAATTTACTACTGAATCCTACACACATTAAAGACAATTTTCACATTATTACTTCTCAAACTTTTAAACAAAATAGAAATGCTAACCACATGACAAAACTCATCCCACAATGTCAATATTGTCTTCATAGTAAGCATGGTGAAATCATAGCAAGAAATGAATTGTTAGGTCCATTTCTCTGCTGTTCACAGAAATAAAAGTTCTAAACAAGGTACTCACACATGGAATTCAAGACAACCATACACAACAATAATTCTAGCTTTATTCCAACAATATAAGGTTGCTTATACAAATCCCTAAATAGACTGTGTAGATTTAAATTCAGGAAATATATGATCATCTTATAGTTGTAAAAGAAGGGCTTTTGACAAAATTCAAATGCCATCATAATTAAATCCCTAGCAGCATTTGGTATAGATGATGAAAAATGTATCACTATAACAAATCTTTTTTATGACAGACCTGTAGCAAACATTGCAGTAAACCAAAATATTGACAGCATTTTTCTTAAATCTTGGAGCAGAGAAAGGGTACCTAGTCACTTCACCTTAATTTAGTATAGTGTACAAAGTCTTAGATAGACCATTAAGACTAGAAGAATATATAAAAGAGGGTGAAGAGTAAAAACGTCAAATCATCCCTATTTGTAGACATCATGTTTTGTATATCATAAGTGAATGACAACAAAGAACTTGCAAAATTGACGAATGCTTGTTCACTTAACCTCATAATAATGTCCTCTTTTTACTTTCCTAGTTTCTGCAGTTAGTCCAAATATCTTAAAAGTGTGTGTGTGTGTGTGTGTGTGTGTGTGTGTTCAAATTTACCAAGACATGGTGAAGAGCTCAAATGCCAGTTCTCCAGGTTTGGTTCTTTACTATCACATGTAATAAATATCTGGGGCATCTTCTGAGTCAACTCCCAGGTCTATTGGTGCTAACTTAAAGTGTCTGTCACATAAATTTAATTGTTACAAGAATTATCGGAGTGCAGAAACTAGCACCACTTTGGATCATAAAGAATTACTGGCCTTGTCTGCCACTAGGTCTGTGCTGGAACAAGGTTACTGAAGACGTTTGGACCTCAGTCTGCCTATCAGTGAGGTCAAATTGGGTATCAAATTTTCATGGATTCATCACTGTGCCAAACTTATAATAAAAATCAAATAAATGTTACTGACTTCTTTCAAAGCCATCTACAATGTGTCATAATTCATTGCTTACCTCTCATCCTATAGCTTTTCAGTTTTCTCTCTTTATTCAGAACACAGTTGTATCCTCTGACAAGCGTCACACTCAGATTTACTATTGCATTTTCCACAGATCAGATGTGGGTACACACATGATTTTTCCATCGTTGTTTAATCACTGTATGTGTTATATTTTTTCTGGTAAATTGTAGAGAAAAGACTTCTAAATGACATTTTTAGTTTCCTGAGAAGCCATGTTTCCCTCTGTTTTCATTTTCATACCGTCCCTCAGCAGTACTTGGAAAAATTTGATCACATCTCTCTTTTAACTTAATTTAGTCAAGTACAAAAATAGCCAGCAAGAAATATGATAATTTAATTAAAAAACAATCTAATTTAAAAGCTTAGAAATAACCCTTCTTACAACAAAGTTTATTTTCCAAAACTAATAATAAAAATCAGACTAATAAATTATACCATACAGTGTGAGGTAACAATAAATTTTAAAGTAGAGTTCTTATCTAATTACAGGTAAAAGAATAAGTTAAAATGAACATGAGATGCAATTCAATTAAATAAATTAAAATATAACCTGTAACTTCAAAATTATGGAATGATATATTTATTTATTATACTAAAAATAAAAGTTAAACATAATTTTAAGCTACAATTATTTTCCAATTGAGATTGAAAAATAATTGAACTACTTAGGTTGCATTAATTAAATTAATTTAAAATGTACTTCTTTACAATAAAATTTTGTATAAAGTATATTTTGATACAAAGATCAATAAAAATATAATGTTTATCTTTAAAATTTTTTATTAATTATCAATGAGTTAGTAAAACTATAACTTACTTAGCAAAATCATAACAGGAAATGAAGAAAATAAATACCCTGCAAATATAAACTAAATAAATGAATCAGATTTTTAGTAATTTGTATATTTTTCACAATTTCTTCTAATGTTTCAGCTTTATAGTTCATACTAAACATTTTCAAATGTCCTTACTGTGCAATATACTGAGCATACTTAAGCAAATAAATATTTCAGTTTTCAACTGTGTTGCTTGATTTTATGTCACCTTGACACAGGCTAGAGTCTGTTAAGAAGAGGAACCCTCAGCTGCGAAAGTGCCTCCATAAGACTGGCAAGTCTGCAGTTAATGATTACTGTGGGAAGGACAAAATCACTGCAGATGGTATCATTGCTGAGCAGGATGATACATGAAACCAGTGAGAGCAAGCCCTGGGGAGCAAGCCAGTAAGCAGCATTTCCTCCATGGTCCTTGCTGTAGTTCCTGCCCCCAGGTTCATTCACGCCTTGAGTTCCTGCCATGAATTTCCTCAGTTACAGAATGTGAACTGAGAGTTTTGAGCTAAAATAAACCATTTATGTTTTTTGCAAATTGCTTTTTCTTATGCGGTTTTGTCACAGCAACAGAAACTCTAAGACAGAAACTGGTACCAGATTCATGGAATACCGTGCTGTGATAGCAGCGACCTTCTGTTTTGGAGAGGATTGTCATGGCATATGAACTATGGTATCTTAGGGGATAATAATGCTGAGAGCAATGCAGAAAATGGAGGAGGCCTTGTTCTTTTAAGTTCCAGAGACAATTAAAAACTCTTCTGTGACCATAGGTAATGTTTTGAATTAAAGATCTGGGTTGTTGGTTAACTGGGTCTGAAAAAACAGCTGTGATTAACTAGCAGTACTGAAATTAAACCTTTACTTTATTGGGAAAACTGAAGCTAGTTATCTGGAACATGAAAATTATTGGTGATTAAGAAGAGACCAGCATCACTGAGGTGAAACTTTCTGGGAGCATTTCCTTAGGGTCGGCACCTGAGCAAGTTGTGGTTCAAGGGCCGATAAATCTAAATCTCAGGCTGGCAGCTGAACTTTGTAATGTGTAAGAGTTTCAAGGTGGTACTGGTATGGACGGCGTGAAAGGGTCTTAGAGAATAGCAGCTGAGCTTGGAACTGGGACAGACCAAGCGAGGCCATTAGTAAATGATACAGCCTCCGTGACAACACGAGCTCCAACAAGGAGAGAAACTGAAACTTGGTGCCTTGTGACAGAGACCCTGAAGAGATCTTAGGAAAGGCTACAGGTGAAGGTGCAGCCCAGTTGCACTGGAGACGTCAGTACCATCAGGTGACAACCACAGTCAGCAGTAGCTGTGGAGTGGGTCTGGAATGAGCTGCTTAAGTAGTGGATGGCAGAGTTGGAGAGGTGGTCTTGTCTATAGACTTTCTTCGCCCGGAAGTTCACGAGGCTGAGACATGTGACACTGGATTTACAACATTGGATTTCTTTCAGTACAGAGGTCAACAAAGGGATTTAATGAGTAATTTTGGTAAAAAGTCTGTTTTAGATATTTAGATATTCTCTTACTTGATTATAACCTGATTGTTCCCTTTTGGAGTAAGAAAGTCATTAGCTTGTTTGTTTGTTTCTTTGTTTTGTTGTTTTTTTTTTCCTAAGCCCATAATGATGAGACTTTGGAGTGTCAAAAATACTCAAAGATAATAGAAAGTACTAGAGAGACTAAACTTTTAATTAACATTTCTGATCATTTAAAGGCCCTCAAATTTGCAAGTGAATTTTTAAAGGCTGGAACTTTTACAAGTTAGAATGATTAATATTGTGATAGTGATATTAAATCTTGGACATGAGAAAGGAAAGTTTATGGCTTAATAGTGATGCTTATCTGTAAAGCTGACAAGGGGTCAACTGTGTTGATAGTTTCTTGTCAGCCTCATACAACCTAGGGTCTTTGAGAAAGAAGGACACTCCATTAGGAAATTCCTTCCATAAGATTGACATACAGGGAAGTCTGTAGAACACTTTCTTCCTGACTGACACAGGAGGATCCAATTTAATGTGGGTGGTACCATGCCTTGGCAGGTAAGAAAGCAGGATGAGCAAGCTATGGGAAATGAAAGCCACATTTGTCAATAGCTTCTGCATTATTTCTTGCCTCTGGGTTTCTGTTTTGCATTTATGGCATGAATTTCCTTGGATATAGTGTAGGAAAAGACCGTTGAAAGCTAAAGCAAACCCTATTGGATCCAACTTGCTTTTGGTTCTGCTGTCTTATTACAGCAATAGAACGTCTAAGACATTAACTGTATGTTCTTCTATTTTAAAACTATTGAATTGCTGATTAATTTTACATATTGCATATATAATATCAAAACAATCTTATTTATTTAAAAACATCATAAAAAGCAATAAGGTTCTAAGAACCTTTATAGTTGGGTCTTAAATACAGGTAATGTGGAATTCTTGACACTAAATTTCAAAAAAAATTATATGTCAAATATTCTCTTATTTTTTAGTATGCTCTGGATTTTTTTATCATTGAAATTAAAAAGACAAGTTGTAAAAGAACTATTGGAGGATATATAACATGTTTATGGGTCAAACATTCAGTAGCTATCAAATAAGAAAAAGAGAAGTGAAATGTATATATATACATATATATGCATGTGTCCATGTATATGTAATATATTCATATACTGACATAGAAAATTAAAGAATATCATTTACAAACAGTATATTCATGTTATTAGCATTAACATTTTTATTGAGCTATATATTTTCTTTGCTTCCATTCCTTCCTATACCTCCCCTTGTACCCTCTCCCATGATCCCCATGCTCCCCATTTACTCAGGAGATCTTGTCTTTTTCTACTTCCCATGTAGATTAGATCCATGTATTTCTCTTGTAGGATTCTCCTTGTTTTCTAGGTTCTCTGGGATTGTGAATTGTAGCCTGGTTTTCTTTGCTTTATGTCTAAAAGCCACTTATGAGTGAATACATGTTATATTTGNCCCAAAAGTGGTATTACTGGGTCTTGAGGAAGTTTGTTTCCTAATTTTCTGAGAAATTGCCTTACTGAAATCCAAAGTGGCCATACCAGTTTGCACTCCCACCAGCAGTGGAGGAGTGTTCCCTTTACTCCACATCCTCTCAGCAAAAATTGTCATCAGTGTTTTGGATCATGGCCATTCTTACAGTTATAAGATAGAATCTCAGAGTTGTTTTGATTTGCATTTCTCTGATGGCTAAGAATGTTGAGTATTTTATTAAGTGTCTTTCAATCATTTTAGATTCATCTATTGAGAGTTTTCTGTTTAAGTCTATACCCCCCCCCTTTTATTGGATTATTTGTTCTTTTGGCAACCAAAAGTTCTTTGTTTATTTTGGAGATCAGCCCTCTGTCTGATATGGGGTTGGTGAAGATATTTTCTCATTCTGTAGGTTGCTATTTTGTCTTGTTGACCATGTTCTTTACTTTACAGAAGCTTCTCAGTTTTAGGGGGTCCCATTTATTAACTGTTTCTTTCAGTGTCTGTGCTACTGGGGTTATTTTTAGGAAGTGGTCTCCTGTGCCAATACATTCAAGTGTACTTCCCACTTTCTCTTCTGTGAGGTTCAGTGTGGTTGTTTTTTTTTTTTAAGAAAAAAAGAAAGCATATTCAACAAATGGTGCTGACATAACTGGATATCAACATATAGAAGATTGAAAATAGATCCATATCTATTGCCATACACAAAACTCAAGTTTGAATGGACCAAAGACCTCAACATTAGTAACAACTTTTAATTAAATTTAAACACATGAATAACATCTTAAATACATTTCAACCTAGATTTTTAAAATCATGCTTAAAAAGAAAAATGTAATAGTATTACCTTATTAAAATTAAAACTACATTCAAATTGAATTCTGCCTAATCTACTTGAACCAAGCATAATTAGAGTTCTGTCAGTATTTAGAACCAGAAGAATCTGAGAGCATCTCTGTCTGGATTCTAAGCTAAGTGGAAGACTCTAGAGGACACTGGCAGCTTTAGTTCAGGATTAATTTAATTCATAATCTCTAGCCAATGAATGATAAATAAAGATTTTCAGAGGTTAATTAATTGATCACTGTGAGGTGAAAATACAAGCAGAATTAGAATTCAAAACTAGGCTGATGTATCTTTATAGTGTCCACTTTTAGACATTAAGTATACTGTCTTCATGAACATGCATCTATTTCAGTGTGGGGATATAGAAATGCTTAGTTTCTACAGTCTCTGTTAATTGTAGAGGTATTTTATTTCACCTTGTCAGAAAATTTCTATAAAAAATTCAGTCTTTTATTGTATATGACATCTATTGATTGCCTGCTACAATGTTTGTCAAACTTTCCAACACTATGACCTTTAATACAGTTCCTCGTGTTGTGGTGACACCCAAACATCAAATTATTTTCATTGCTACTTCATTACTGTTAGTTTTGCTACTGTTATGAATCATAATGTAAATATCTGATATATGCAGAATTTCTATGATATGCGACTCATATGGAAGAACCCACAGACTGAGAATGGCTGGTCTACTACAAGGAAGAAGTGTTTAAGGGACACTTCTAACACCAGCCTTTTCAAACTGATATTCATCTGACATTTTTAAAATTGAGACAAAAGTTCTTATCATCACAGCTGATGATATTCAAATCAACATGTAAGAATTCAGAAAGCTTTGTGAAAGAATTTATGAAAAAAGTTATCCAACTATGACCATCATTTCTCTTCTTCCACTATATGTATATTCAATGTGAGGATACAGAAGCGTCTGAAAATCTTTAGCTAGGAAGTGACCCAGATAAATATATAAGTTTAAAATACTGAAACATTCTGTTTTACACCAAGATTATGGGACAGAGATTAACTTTAAGGAATTCATACTTGTATTCATATTTTAGCTGACTGGACACATAGGGGAACAATATTTTAATAGAATTAGCAGAATTTTAATAAAATTCCAATTTGTATATATGTATCTGACTTGTTTTGCAATAAAGAAATGCACATGTAGGCATATATACATATGAATATATGTTAAATGAGTTAGCTATACACCACCATCATAATGAATAAGGACTTGAATAACTTTTAATAACTTGGTCATACACACATTATTTTTCCGACTCCTCCGCAAAGAATTCCACTATTCTCTGAAAGCAGAGGACATTTTAAGCATTTCTTAGCAGAGAACAAATCTTACCATATGTTTCCATGATCTCTAAAACATATTTAGCTGCAATTAATTGAATGAAATATTGACAATTCAGACATGAAAAAAATTAAATAATGAGTTCTGATTAAATAGATGCTAATCGTCCACTTTATGCAGCCAATGTTTAAAACATGATCGGGAAATTCATATAGTATCAGAATCATCCTTCTGAATTCTCTGCCTTCCTTGGTTCTGTATCCAGAGTGAGTTCATTATAAAGTAATATTGGATTATGAAATGGCTAATCTTGTTTGTCAACTAGGTTGTTTTCTCTAAGATAGAAGTACAATTCTGGATGTATTTTCAAAGACATAAGATAGTGAGGTAGTAACTTAAAGTGAAAAATCTGCCCGGAATGTAGGATAGAGAAGAAAAATGAAAGAGGTCATGACATGTGTGGGTCTTGATTCCTCTTGATCCATTGTTGATGCTACATCCTACGGAAATCAAACTTGGCCTTCTTCAGACTTTTAGCACAGAGTTCCAGGCGTGAGTTTTCGAGTTTTGTCCTTGAACTACGGATGCATCATTAGTTCCCCTTTGTTCTGAGTGTTCAGATACTTGTGATCAGCTACTGGAATGTCTGAGTCTCCAGAATTCAAATTACCATTTCTGGATCATATAAATTAATATTTTATTATTATTACTTTGTATTATGTATTATGTATTTTGCATATAATTATTTCTATATTTGGGTCTCATTTCTTTAGAAGACCTTCCTAATACAAATTATCTTGAGATGAAAGACTTTGTAAACCAGGGCTTATGTGTATAGTCTATACATAGCAACTTTAGGACAGTTGGTGTTTCTTCATTAAAAACAAATTCCGATGTTGATAGAATTTGACAGTCAAAGAAGATACAGTCCACATTTAAAAAAAATTCATAAAATTGAACATGGGTAATTCTTCTTGAACTCTGGAGAATTGAAACCACCAGACAAGCCCTACCCCTGAAACTGGAGAGAGAGTATACAAGAGTAACAGCCATCAAGAAGGAGAAATTGCTGGAGTTTGTGACTGGACGGGATGTTTATGTGCTAATTAACAAAATGTTGTTTGACTGTGAGCTAGCTTCAAGGCTAACACTTTTGGTGCCTCCATTGTAATTGTTACCTACTCTTTCAGTACTTTTATCTCAAGGGTTTCTACCATGATCTCATGAGGATCCCTAATGAAAAATCTTCCATGCTTCAGACACAAAGGAAAGTAGTTAATTCCAAGAACACTGTTTTCCTCTTACCAAGCTTTGCCGCCATTGGAATTTATTTTACAATGCCTCATCTGTTCTGGGAGAAGGGCAGGAGTGCCGACCTAGTTTCACACAAATGGAGAAATAAGGAAGCCATGAGATTCTTCTGAACCTGACAGTTTCTAACTCCCTGAAAATGTAGATGTCTTGTACAATAATAATGCCTCCCTTCCCAAGAGCTTAAACCACATCAGCCTCTTCTAGTATTATAATAGCAGAATATATTTAATATGAAAATCATTCAGCAGTGCATTAGGCAAAGAAAAGCTCAGTCTAAAGGAACAAACGAGACCAAAAATAAGACCTAACACTGATTTGTCTTTAATAGGAAAGGAAGTAAGTAGTTACTAAAGCTATAGACTAAGCCTTGATAAACAACCTGGATGGCATGCAAGGACACATGACCAATGTGAGAAGAGAGATGGATATATAAGAATGAATCCTAAGGAAAATTTATACATCAACAATAAAAGAAATGAGAACTGTCTCAAATATTCTTACCAATATTCTGTTTCTAGATAACAAATAATAAATGTTGAGGACATGTCACTGAAACTGCTAAAATTAAAATGCAAACAAAGAAAATTTAGTATTAAAGTAAAAGGATCAGCATATCCAAAGAAACTTCTACTGTAACAAATGGTTTCCGGTAATGGGACTTGGACCCAGACCCTGCCACAAAACTTTGGACCTACGATTTGCCCTGCTTGCATTGCAAGATGTGCTGAGGTTAAAGATGGCACAGAACCTGTGTGATTTTCCAAGAAATGACTGGTCTAACTTAAGGCCCATGGGATCCTAGGCTGGACTCCCTCCTTGATTTTTCTCTGCTTTGTCTCTTCCAGCCTTGCTATGAGGGTTTATGCCTAGACTTGTTGGAACTTGTTATGTCATTTTACTTTGATATCTCTGGGAAGTCAGCTTTTTTCTGAAGGGAAAGGAAGGAACAATGGATCTGAAAGAGAGGAGAGGTGGGTGGTGGTGCTGGGAAGAGAGGAGAGAAGGGAAACAGTAATCCAGACATATTGAATGAGAGAAGAAGAAATTAGTTTCAAAAATCATAATGGGATTAAGAAGATCAAAGGTAAAAGGAATAGAAGAAACATTTGAATCAAAATAACAGAATTTCGTTCACTTCAGGACAGACTCTGAACCAAGAATCTAGTAAATTTAGAGAATTCTAATGTAGGATTTCAAAACAGCACAAAAAGGTGTTCAAACATGAAAAATCAAATGAAAAGAAAAAATGAGAGAACAATAAAAATTACACTGTGCTCATCTTCTGAAATCAAATAAGAAAGATGAAAATTGAGTGAAATACTCAAAATTTTGGTAAAAGAAAGTAAACTTTTGAATTCTATGTGCCCTAAAGCTATCATTTGAAAGTGTGAGAGAAATGATGATTTACCAAAATTATTTTTGCAGAATTGTTCTTTAAAAAGAAAAGCCAACAAAATAGCTCACAAACTAGGATTTATATGAACAAGTATTTAAGTATGAATAGCTGAACAAATGACTCAGAAGTTAAAAGTGGGTACAACTCTTGCAAATTATGCAAATCAGTATCTAACATCCAAGTTAAGTGGTTTATAATTCTTTTTTTTCTGGGGTGGTGGTGGTTTCGAGACAGGATTTCTCTGCGTAGCAGATCTGACTGTCCTAAAACTCACTCTGTAGACCATGCTGGCCTTGAACTCACAGAGATCTGCCTGTCTCTGCCTCCTGAGTGTTGGGATTAAAGATGTGAGCCACAACTACCCAATTTTTACAATGTGACACCAGTCCAATCCAAGGTCAACATCATTTTCTGACCTTCACTCATGGTTTCTCTCTCTCTCTCTCTCTCACACACACACACACACACATGCACACACATGCATACTCACACACATAAACATAATTTAAAAATAAAAATTTTCAAAGAAATATTTAAAGAACAATGAATGGAGATAGAGTGGGATACTTTTAAATACTTAATAAAAATTACTTGATATCCACAGAAGCAGTGCAATCAGTGATTTCCCCATATGAACACTCCCAATGAATGACAGCAATTTTAGGAAGGAAGAGTTTGAGGCAGGGAAGAGACTGGGGATAATCTTCTTTTCCTCAATAGTGTATTTAGAAAGTGACAGAGCTGTGGTGTTACAAACTCTACGACGATTCTCAGAACCCTGAAGGTGACCATCAAGTAAAATAACAAAGGTTCCGTCACTTAGTAAAAGTGAAGAAATTTATATGATTAAATGTTTATACGATAAGGACCTTCAACTCTAAACTAATAATCTGAACAATCATTTCTAGAAGCAAACTAGAAAAAAAGGAAAGAATAATACACAAGCAAAACATCGAAAAAAGAAATATAATGAATAAGAATGAATGAAATAAAATGTTTTTCAAAATGAATAATAAAAATAACCACTCATTTTATCCTCACAACCATAAACATGATAAATATAAGCATGATACAAATTGTTAATATCAAAAATGATTCTCATTTTAATGATTCCATGGGCATGGAAATAAAAAGTGAAGGGTATTATAAAACAACTTCTTGCCCTGCAACTTTTGTAATTATACAAAATGGAACAGTGTTTAATAAACAGGATTTACTAGACCCTCCATGAAAGTATTTGATTTGTAATATACATGCATATGTGTATGTATTAAATACTTTGAATAAGCAGCTAATAATCTAATAATTAAATCATTATACCAATATGCCTAGCACACCGTGTCAGTGGGGAAATATCTTGAACGTTTAAGAAGAAAATGACGCAAGTATTCTCACTCAGAACATTGAATCAGAGAGATCATTCTCAGACTCCTGCTATGACAATTTAATTTCCATTATCTAAATGATTTAAAAAGCCGCAACAAGAGAACACAGTGATACTGGTGTTCAACATAGTCATGAGTATGTTTTTCACTATTAGCATATCTGATTAAGCAGCTGATGCACAAAATCAATTATACTGTATTAATAACTGAAAAAATTCCAGATGTTTTAGGTTATATCTTCATTTAAAGTGATAATTCACTAATACCTATCACATTGTTACACACACACAAACATATACACACACACACAATAAGTGCAGATCTATAGCAGGACTAGGACAAGTAGTTAATAAGTCAGATTCATTGAAATGAAAGCAAGAGAACCTCAGCCTGGGTTCAGATCCTCAAAACCCCAGTAAAAGCTGAACGTTGTCATTCATGTTGGGCACTAGATAGATCAATACTGGAAGATCTCTGGTCTGCTAGCTGACATGATAATAATGCTAACAAACAAAATAATTATCTTTTTTTTCACTGGTGAGGATTAAATAAAATGGTTTTATGTTCTCAGAAGAGTATCAGTTGTGTATTTTGAGATTATTAAATAGCACATTTTTAAATTATCATTAACTGTTATTGCCTCTGAATCATACATTTACAAATGTATTTTTATTATATTATCCTTTCCTTTATTACTTTATTATGTTTTTCTTCTGTTAGAAACTAGAAAATGCATCTATCCTTCTTTTCTTTATCATGCAAGGTTCATCTTTTACCAGCACTCTGAAGTCTGCATTTTCATTCTCAATGTGGTTATCCCATATGAACCTATTTAATTTCTAATAAAAACTTGCAAAGAAAAATATCACACACTAAAGTACCAAGGCAAAAAGCCTTTGCATTCCAATGAACAACTACACAGAAAAGCCTGCTAACATCTCTATTGGTGATTCATTTCTTTCTCATCATTTCTAACTATGGTTAATTTTACAGCATATAAGCAGCATGAAGCTTTCATTTTTGTTAACGTCAATGTAATTTTCTTTCAAACTATGCCCCTACAGAGAGTGATTATAAACTGTAGGGACATGAAACATAACCATGTGATATCCAGAAGAGTGACCCCAACTGGAGGCAGACAGCATTTAAGTCTTGAAAGAATTACAACATGCGCAGAAGCAACATCCTCCCCGGCTCTTCCATTAAAAGCATTTGAATGTCTGTGGGATACAATGGTCAAAACTCAAGCAGAAAGCCAATGACATGATGCTGTGAATGGAAAGATTCAGAAGAAAGGGGACAGAAAATGGAATAACCCAGAAATACAGGGTATTCAACAGATGTGAAAAATCACAGTTATAAAGTAATACTCTGAGAAAATTAAAGATGCCAAACAGAGATTGTGCAAATCAAGGTAGAAGGAATAGTGTCTGATGTACAGCGATAATTAAATAAGGTAGTTAGATAAGAGAATTTAGTCCTTATGATATAAAGATGTTTGGTAACTTAGGATGAGATACCTGCTGGAGTAAGGACTACAACCCTTAGCAGGGTATTGTTTTCCAGATGGAGACAAAAATTGGAACATTTCTGATCCAGAAAAAGCTGAGGATGAGCTAGTAGGTACTGATCACAGTACATTATGACTTAAAATCTGCCTGTGATTATAAACTGACAAGAAGATAAATTTCAAGCCCATTTCTGGATTTTACGTGGGTCCATGTTGCCTGGACCCATGTGACACGTCTTTCTTTGCACAAGTTACTTGCTAGAATACTTGGTTGCAGACATTAGAAGTGCTTTCAGTTTTGATCCATTCCTTGTTTCTGTTTTAGCTCTTTTCAAGAAATAAATACTTATTCCTTGACCTGAAGCAGTTCTGCTTTTCTGTAACTTGTCTAATTCCTACTCAATCATCTGGCTTCAACTTAATTAACCTTTTGTTCTAGGAAGCTCTTCATTGTTACATATTATGTTAAGGCCATAACAGTTCCCATAATACCCACTCTCCTCCTACTATATTCAATTATTTGTTCATTTATCCATATTTTTTATTTGCTACTAAACTGGTGATATGGAGAGTCATCAAATACAGTTCCCTTCACAGAATACATATTCCTGATCCACAATAGAACTTTTATCAATGCCAAAATTTTTAATGGGTGATGGAGTCGTCATATGAGCATCTGCAATAAGAAACAATTTTTTGTAAAAAAGAAAAAATTTAAAACAGCATTTAGGAAATGGATGAATGTTACCTACAAAGCTATAAAGAAAAAAAA
>LOEQ01001828.1:28670-40626 GCA_001685075.1 Bramus lutescens
AAAGGGCCAAGGCAGTTTCTTTATTAACTAATGAAAGTAACACATAGACAGATGACCCTCCTACATCACATTAATTTACTCTAAACTTTCAGATCTGCATATACACTCTGAAAACAGTAACTTCATACCAACTATACCAATAGCACAGTATATTAGTGATTAAAATTGCCCGACAATTTAAAGACTACGTGAAAATCTTTCCATCCAATGTTCACTTAACAATTTTATAAGGCTCCAAGTTGAGAATGTGATGTGCAGCTGACTTTTGTAGTTGCAACAAAATCTGTGAAGTAAATGCCAGCCTATTAGAGTACTCTAGTGATTTTCTTGTTTTTTATACATGCTGTTAAAATTTTATGCTTCAAGTTTTTACTTCTTCAGGATTTGGCTCACCTTTACAGATCTTTTGGAACAAATTCCAATTGCCCATCTTCTCAGAGGAGTCCATTAGCACCGTGTAACTAATAGCACATAGTGGGCACACATTATATAAGGCAAGGCAGTTTCTGCTTAACAACACTGTCTGGTTTAGACCTCTACCACAGACCTTTATTCTACATATTTTTCCTTGTTTTAAGTCAAAACAGACATATCTAACATTAGATCTTTTAAAAAAGAACATCTAGAAATAGATTATGTCTGCTCATAGTAAATAATTTGGCTCTGCTTTTATAAAGATCTTATTTATTAGTATGTTACTTAGAACTGTCTTTACATTGTTTTCTATTTATTTGAGGACAGCATTTCATTGTGTAGCCCAGACTGACCTCAAACTTGTCCGTCTTCCCTTAGCTTCTAAAGTGTAGGAATTACAGGTGTGTGGCACTAAGCATAGTTTTTAGTCTTCTGAATTACCTGGGGAACCTTAATAGATATTGGGCAGTGAATAACATGTCCCTGCTTCTGATGCAAGTGAAACTCTGAATTCTACCAATTCTACCATGGATATTTCCTGATAGGTTTTATAGACATCTGACATAGGATTACATCTAAAATATACAAATAACTGAAAAACTAAGCATCAGGAAAACAAAGAACCAGATATAAAAACTGGGTATGGATCTAAACAGGCAGTTTTCAAAGTATCGAATACAAAGAACTGAGAAACATTTTAAATATGCTCAGCATCTTTATAAATTTAAGAATTTCCTGGAAATGCAAATTAAAACTACTTTTCTCTTTTGAAGATCTGAAAAGCAAAAGAGCCAGCCCCACTGACTCTTACCTCAACCTCAGCCCCAAAATGGCGATCCTGCCTGCAGGAATCTCAGAAAGAGATTGTGTGTTGAGAACTGCTTCTTCCAGTTTTATAATCCTCTCTACGGTTGGGATTAAATGCATGCACCACCATGATTAATGGCCTGCACCACCCGATTTCTATGGCAACTGGCGTGGCTTCTGGGATTAAAGGTGTGTGTTATCATAACCTGGTCTGTAGGCTGACCAGTGAGACTGCTTTACTCTCAGATCTTCAGGCAGTCTTTATTATTGAAATATAATTGAAATGTCACTGCAGTTAGGTTTTGTATCAACAACCAGTGCTGAGGATGTAATGCCTGTCTGGCTACCTTCTGGAGGATTTGACGTTTTGTGAAAAAAAAATGTAGCTAAAATATGGGCAGTTTATTTGGTCTTTTATAAAATTATTCTTTGGCATTCTTAATCCGTATTGCTTTGTTTGTGGAGATTTTGTGTGTATGTTGTTGGTATTATTGAGAAACATAATAAACTTCTCAGCCTTTAGATGGAGTCTTACTGATAAATTGCAATTCATTTGATTTAAATGAAGACCAGGACATTCTTATTAATTTTTTTCAAATATATGAGACTCATACTCTGCTATTGTCTAATGAGCACCTGGTAATCACGATGATACAACGCCCTACCTTCTCAGTGTTCTTTCCGACAACATGAGCTAATTAACGTCTTGTTTCATGCACTTATTGTTTAGGGCTTAGCCAATCATCTGAGTGGAATGTATATGACTCCATCTATTACTGGATGACATCCTCAAGATTTACGCATTTTTAAATCCCATGCCTCTAAAGGATATAAGATGGACAGTAGCAAATAAAGTAGTGGTCATATTTTGAGTTGTACCCCCAAAAAACACATGAACTTGGGTTTACATGGTAGGGAAACCCATATAAACTAACCTGTGAGAACATCTTTATTCTTTTACATTTAATCTTCTATGGTTTGTGTTTATTTGGTTCAACCTCAGCCTCTTTAAATACCCTATCTTCAATTGTTCAGCAGTAGCTAACAAGTATGATTTTTCTTCCTCAATTAAGAGATGTAGAACATCCCATCAACTTTATTATCTTGAATTACAAATAATTAACAAACCAGGAGTCATTGGAATATTTTATTAAAATTAAATTTATTTAAATGTAGAGTAGCTCTTAATTATGTGAATGTTGAGACAACAAATGAATGAGAAGCACCAACATTAGATGTGATTATGTTAAAGTACATCAGTCATTCTGCAATGAGCATGCAAAGGCTTACATGAGCAGAAATGAGGGTGGTAATCAGGAATATCAGCCATCTTTGTGCAATGAACTTTCAAGCATATATTTTAATGATTATTAATTTCATTCTTGCATTAGAGTGGTGTGGGACAAATGTGTATATTCTGTCAATTATATTTTAAATAAATGCTGATTGGCTAGTAGCCAGGCAGGAAGTATAGGCAGGACAACCAGACAGGAAGTAGAGGTGAGTCAAGAAGAACAGAAGAATTCTGGGAATAGGAAAGCCCATTTCCTCTGGAGTCCTGATCCATCCACAGTAAGATGTGACTGCCTAGGTGAAAAAGGTACCAAGCTATGTGGCTAACATAGACAAGAATAATGGGAAACAGAAGTTATACGAATTAATAAGAAGCCTAAGCTAATGGGCCCATCAGTTTATAACTAATGTAGACATCTGTGATTTCTTTGGGACTTAATGATTGCTGGAACCAGACAGCACAAGGATCTGGTGGAACAGAAACTCAGACAACATTAGAGTTCACGAATTTAAATTGTTTGCATTGAGCAACACTAATGATATTGGAAAATGATCTAAATTTTGTTCAAAATCAATCATCTGAGTACCCCTCACATTCACAAAATACTTGATGTATATAAACAAAATTTGCACTCTCTCCTGAGTGAATCACACTAATTACCCTCTGAGGTAACATCTTGTGATCTTCTATTTTACAGGTTACAAATTAGACTTTAAAGTAGCCATAGTGGCTATCCAAATAAACACAAATATTGGAAGTGAAGCCTGGTTCTAGACTTGCATATTATATATCCTGGCAGCACTTCAGTTTTATTTATTTATGGTAGTTTGTTTGGTTGGCTCCTCCCTCACTGGATTTGGTTTTGATAATGTTCCTGATAAGTTCTAATCAGTCTTGATAAAGCATAAAGCAGAATGGGATATTTAGTGTTAGTTTACAGTTTGAGTTCGATTCCATTTAAAATAATACTTGGGAAAATAAGCCCAGAATTGATTTATAAGCATGTAGAACTCACCTAAACTTGCACCTGTTGAATTGGAATCTAAGCATCCTAAACTAACCAACTCTTATTCTATGTTGTATCTGTAAGAGCTTGTGTGAGTGATGTGTGAGAGAGACACACATAGTAAGAGAAAGAGAGACAAAAATATAAAGGTTTAATTTTACAGTAAACCTGTATATATTTTTCATATACAGAAATGAGTGAAAAATATTAATTTCCACATGGACAGGATGAATTTTGTAAGGAAAAAAATCAAATCAGTTCATTTTGTAAAATAAGTGCATTTTAAAGTAAAAAAGAGATTCAGGTATGTTTTATCATGCCTACAATGGTTCATACAAAGTGTGGGAATAAGTGAGCAAGCTATACATGTCTGAAGCTTTTACTCTCCATGACTTAAAAATAAACTGCTGTTTCTCCTCTGGGAAATAAAATACACAAAATAGCACTCAGTCTTTCATATGCTAGTCCCAGATATTAGACTCTCTTTAACATTAAATTATACTTTAACAATATCTAGTTCTTCAAATACCATAGCAAACTGTGAGTAAGGGCAGTAGATTTGGGTATGGATGAGAACAAAACACAGTGACATAGATGTATGAAGACAGCATGGTGATTTCATGTACTAATGTACACAACTATTTTAAAAACAAAGAAAGAGGGTAATAAAGTTATATAATTTTAATGGCTGTTTGGATAAAAGTATTAGCCTTGACTATCAGGGAATTCATCTTTTATCTGTCTGTTCTGAACAGAAGCAGACCTGGAGAAATCTGCTCTTGTGTGTCTATTTTGCTTCTATCTCTTTGATAGCAAAATTGCACCATTATTTGATTATTAGATGTTCTGTATAGAGCTTGATGGCACTTCTAAAAAGCCCCCAGTACTGAGAGCTGAAAGCGAATGATTGTAGGAGAGAATCTTGAAGAATTTATATGTGATTCTTGTTAGTGGAAAACTGTATTTTAACCTCACAATCTATTTTGTCCAGCAAAATTTAATAATGGCACATATATGTATATGAACATCTAAATCTCTATATGTACATAAAGTCATGCTAAAATAAGACATAACTTTACTTTAATTTCTAAGAATATAGTTTTGCTGAAAATCAGCTCAATTTTTATGTGATAGACAAGTATAGCATTCATCCTAGATCTTTTAATTTTGAACTTAAAACTAGACACAAACAATCATTAAAATGTAAAGTAAGATAAGATTAGAATCTTCACAATTATGGGATCTTCTGTTTTGAGAATGGATATAATGTAGTGAAGGATACACATGTTTAAATAGAACTAAGTGCAGATAGCACAGGGTTATGGCTAAGTTTTCTTTCTTTTATGAGTAAGAAAGACACATGCCTATCAAGCTGATCAGTTTCCATAGATAGAAAAGTATTAGATACAGTTAAATTGTGCGGTAATTTGTCAATATAACTATTGAAAGCTGTTTTTCATGTGTCAGCGTATTTGCATACAATAGAGAGATAATTACTTTTGCATATCCTTTTGTTTATTAAATTTAAATTAAGTACAGTAAGTGTGAGTAGACTTTGGTGGAAAATGGCCAACTGCACACCTGTAAATCTATTACTCAGCGAGAAGCCTTATGGATGCAGTGAGTGTGCACAGGTTTTCAGAAGCAATGGTGACCTCTCAAAACACAGAAGAGCACACACAGGTGAGGACCCTGACCTGTGTATTGCACCTGAGAACTCACTAAGCAGAGAAGCCCTATGCATACAATACCGATGAAAATGTCTATCCCAAAAGTTTATGCCTTCAGAAACAATTCTCAGGAAAGAAATATTTAGGAGTATTGAATGCTGAAGGCCTTCACTTAGAAACGTTCAGTAAATATCAGAGAGAGCCAACATGGAAATCATGAAAATATGGGAACTCTTTCTGCTCAAGGTGCTGTATATATACATCAGAGACTGTAGAATGAGAAAATCAAATAAATGAAGGAAATGCTAGATAGACCCTTTCTCCCAAGAGCTTATTTCTGGAAACTTCTAAGGATACTCAGCAGAATTCTCAGAAGTAGATCTTAGAAACACACTCATGACAAGCAAATCCATTAGGGGGGATTGGAATGGGTATGCCAGATTTTCCTAAGTAAGTCAAACGTAACTTTAGGGAAAATTGGCAAATAGAATGGAAGAGAAGGAGGAAACTGATGGGTTCACTGTGTCGCACGACAATTTGAAGCATTCCTGCTGAGATCAACCCATAAGTTTGACCAATTAAAAAAAATCAGGTGAATATCCCCAAACATATAATCACGAAAAATAATCACAGAGCGGGACTGATATATTTATCTATGAGGCTTTGATAGGATAGTTAGAAAAGGGCAGGAAATTAAAAAACAATAAGTAATGCCACAAAGCCCGTGAAGAATACTCTCAGCCAAGATGGCGCTGAAGGGGAGCAAGGCAGGAAGGAGATCTGACTTATTTACTGGGAGATGATTGGCATTAAAGATGGGGTAAGATGACATAACGTGCCTGATGCCCTCATGATCCCCATTAGAAGCTATGGGAGCCACGGCTCATGTAGATGTGACTGCTGATGTGATTGGCTAATTCTCCTTCTGTTTCTTCTGGCATTCGTGATTTTTTGCTCTATAAGTTGCATGCTATAAGGAAATAAACAAGTTCCTGCTTGATTTGTTGTGTCTGTCTCTGGGACCTTAGTGGTGCAGCACACTTCCCCTCCTCAGCCAGGGCCAGTTGTGGGAGGATGGCTTCAGCAGGGTCTACAGAGGACTCTGCAATCATCTTCGCTAGAAGTAGATAGTGTTTCTTCAAAAAACTACTAAGTATAATATAGGGAAAAGATTATATGAGGAAATACTAGAGACAGGTAAAAATAAGTTAAAAACAAATGGATACAGGGAAAAGACTCAGTAATCATGTTAAACAGGTACTGGGGAAAATTTGGTTTGTTTTTTCCATCAAAATTAATAAAAACAACATTCTACAATATATTTTAAAAATGTATCTAAGAACTTATTCAGATACATCATAAAAAGTAAAGATATAAAAGAATGGACGTCTGTCTGTTATATTAATTCTATGTTAGATTACTTGACAAAATAATTACCTTTTTACCCAGAAACTGTGATTTATAACAATAAAAATTTACTGCTAGAAAAAAACAGTGGTTTCAATGATAGAAGAACAACTTTTTCATTACACAATGCCAATCCATGAATACAGGGTTGATAGAATTATATCATCATAATAGCAATGATTGATTCAGGCAAAAACAACCAAATAAATAGCAAAGTAATTGCATCACATCTTATTGTGAAAACCAAATTTCAACATCTAAAAGCATTGTTCCATATGAGTGTTACTGAATTTCAGCAAAGAAAGTATTATTTCCTTGGAAAAAAGTTCAGGGGTAGGTGTCATTATGACTGTGGAATATAATAGCCAGTCTGATCAGTCACTTTCCCAAGGTGATGTGGCAAGAGAAGCCAGTACCAGCTTTACAACATCCCTGCCAAGAATTCCAACAAAATTAATCATAGGTAAATGATCAGAAGGCACAGAGTATTTGACATTAAAAATAAAAGTCACAGGAGATTAAAATTGAATGACTAATAAACTATTGATAAATGGCCTAGGTACATAATTATATAGCCATAGCAAGTACAAAACTTTGTTCATGTCAAAGTCAAAAAGGCATTGTGAAATTTTAGATGTCAATGGCAACTTTAGCCTTATAAATTTCTCTAAATTAAAATTAATTTAAATAAACCATAAATCTTTCAAGGAAAGCCATTTGCCACGACATTATTTACAGTAGAAAGGTTTTCACATAAAATTCATAACAATGCAAGAATTTTGAGGAAATCAAAACCAGATCTTATGCATTGGATATTTGATACTTTTTAAAGAATAATAAATATATTGGGAACTACAAAATAAATGAATTTGCCAACATATCTGTCCCATGAGAAATCTTCATATTTCAAGGCATACTATTCGATATTTTAGTATTTTACTTGCTTAGTTTTATGTCTTATAGTCAGGCTTTTCCTGTGCATCATTTGTCATTTTGCACAATGTCCTTTTCCACTATCCAATGCCATAACCTCATTTTCTAGGTACAGCAATAGCCAATTCTGGCTATAAATGTGTATCGTTTTGTTTTCTGGGTAACTTAGAAAGATTAATTAAACTTATGTTCACTTTTTAGAAGATAGGATTATACGTTGCTGGTTCATGCATGTGTGTGTTTGTGTTTCTGTGTATGGTTGTGTGTGTGTGTGTGTTTGAATGAAAGAGAACTCAAGCTTAACTTATGGCTAGGAAAATTAGTTGGGAACAATGGTAACAACATCACACTGGCATTTTACCTTTGGGTTACTTGCCTTTCTTTGGAAAATACTGAGTTTAGTGCTGCACAGCTAAAGACATCTGGTATCATTTTCTCATGCTCCTTGAAAGGACAAGAATGCCAATGTTGTTTTCCTTGCTACGGTCTTCACATCTTTTATTTATCTATATACGTGAGGAATGGAGAAAAGGCTCAGTGAGTGAAGTGCTTGCTGCACAGTCGTGAGGACCTGCGTCCAACTGCCCAGCACCAACGTCAGCTCAGGAACACTGGCATGTGCCTATAGAACTAGTGGTCTGTGGGGAATGGAGACAAGTGGATCGCAGGTGCTTGCAACACCGAGAGTCTTGTTGAAACTCAGAGTCTATCTCAAAAAAAAAAAAGTAGAGCGACTGAGGAATTTATCTGAGGTTTCTATCTGACCTCCATGCAGCTCCCGCCCCCATACATGAATATAATCCACACAATGAAAACTTGGAGAAGGTTTGTAACTATCTAACTAGAAGTAAAGTCAAAGGAAAGCACACTAGCAGGAGAAACCATCTATCCAGTGTTTCTTTGTATTGGACTCAGGCACAAAAGATCCTCCTCCTGCCCCAGGAAGTGGCTCTAGCTCTTCTCTTGTACCTGTGGTGTCTTTTCATCTCACCCGTTGTCAAGCTTTGTGTATAAATGTCATCTCCTCTGTATCATTACTTGGATTTCATGTATGAAGCTTCTAATCCACCCTACACCAGATTAACAATTTTCAGCAAAACATGCAAAAATCCCACTTCTTTTTTTGACATTTCATTTTTAAAATTTTAATCTTTTTTTTTTAGAAAAAAACTGCCTTTTCTCATTTTACATGCCAAATCCATTTCCCACTCGTTCTCCTCCTCCTGCTCCCTCTATCTTCCCCCCCTCCCATCACCCAGCCACTCCTCAGATAGGGTAAGGATTCCCATGAGGAGTCAACAAAGTTGTTCACATTGCTTTGAGGCAGGACAAAGGCCCTCCCTGCTATATGTTAGTTGAGTAAGGCATCCCTCCAGAGAGAATGGGCTCCAAAAAAAATTGCCAGAACAAGCATTAGGGATAAATCCTGGTCTCACTACCAGTGGCCCCACAGTTCTCCCCAGCCATGCAACTATCACCCACATTCATTCAGAGGGTCTACTTTAGTTCTATGCTGTTTCCCTCGCTGTCAGGCTAGAGTAGGAAGGCTTCCATTGACTCAGGTAAGCTGTTTCCGTGGGTATCTTCATCATGGTTTTGACCTCTTTGCTTTTATTCTCACTCCTCCCTCTCTTTGGTTGAATTTTGGGAGTGCAGCCCAATGCTCTGCTGTGATTTTCTGCATCTGCTTCTACCAGGTTCTGGATGTTTTATGACGTTTGAGATAGTTATCCATCTGACTACAGGGCAAGGCCAATTCAGGCACTGTTTCTACTATTGCTTAGGGACTTTACTGGGTTCATCCTTGTGGATTCCTGGCAATTTCTCTAGTGATACGTTTCTTACTAGCCCTATAATGGCTCCCTCAATCAAGATGGCATTTTCCTTTCTGTTCTTTCCCCATCCCGACCATCCTGTTCCCTCCAGTTCTCCTTTCCCTCTCCTTCTTCTGTCTTCCATTCTACCCTTCCAACCCCCACTCCCATTTTTCTTAGGAGAACTTGTCTATTTCCCCTTCCCAAGGGGATGTATGTATGTTTCTCTTAGGGTTCTCCTTGTTACTTAGTTTTCCTGGGGTTGTGGACTATAGGCTCCTTATCCTTTGCTTTGTATTCACCTATGAGTGAGTACATACCATGCTCATCCTTATGTTACCTCACTAGGGACTTTTTTTTTCTAGTTCCACCCATTTACATGCAAATTTCAAGATATCTTTTTTTTTAATAACTGAGTACTACTCCATTGTGTAAATGCACCACATTTTCTTTATCCGTTCTTCAGTCGAGAAATATCCAGATTGCTTCCAGGTTATGGTTATTATATTAAAAATAATGCTGCTATGAACATAGTTGAACAAATGTCCTTGTAGTATGATTGAGCATCCTTTGGGTGTATGCCCAAGGGTTGTATGCTGGTTCTTGAGGTAGGTTGATTTCCAATTGTCTGAGAAACTTCCATACTGATTTCCAGAGTGGTTGTACAAGTTTGCATTTCCACCAGCAATGGAAGAGTGTTCCCCTTACTCTGCACACTCTCCAGCATAAGCTATTACTGGCGTTTTTGATCTTAGCCATTCATTTCTCTAAATAGTTCATCAATATTTTAAAATTTATTCCATAAACTGCTTTGAAAAACCTGGGTATTAAAAAACATATCCTTCTGTATATCTGTGACAATAGAATAGTGGAAAAATTACAGAATTTGAAGAGGAAGGGTATCTTTTGTGTTAAAGCAACTAACAAAACACTTCAATGCACATCGCACACACACACACATCATGATGACAAGCAGTTCTTCCTGAGAGGCCTGACCTCATTGATTATTACTACATCACTCTTGGCACCTCCAGAGGCTCACTGCAGTGACAGCTGGCTGCTTGCCAAAGGACAGTCTTCTGTCTCATTAGGGGTCTTCATCCTCTCATTAGCTGTGTGTGATACTGTTACATCTTTCTGAAGAAGCTTCTCTTCATAAGAACCTAATTCATTCAATACTCTATCTGTCCTAAATGTTGGCAATCACATGCTTATAGGTATTTCAAGAAACTGTATTTTTAGCCTGCTTCATATTGTGCTCAGTCAGCACGCATAGTTTTCCTCTTTCTGTAGCAAGGTGGAGAGGAACAGCTAATGGCTAAAAAGAAATGTTTAGAAGAAGCCTCACGATTTCTGAATGACTCTTTCTCTTATAGTATATTATATTCTCTTATATTTCTCTTATATTATATTCTCTTATATTATAGCCAAATGTTTATAGTTATATAATGTCCTAAGAAGTAGCATCATTTAGTTGGTGTTGATTCCATGGCACTAAAGGTCAACCCTTTTTTCAATAAACTGTTTATCTATGTCTATAACTGCAGTGTCCTGATTTTTCATTTCTGTCTGTCTTTCATTTGGAATTAATAAAAAACAATCCAGCTTTGAAAATCTTGGTACAGTGCAGCCACACAAATATTAGGATATGCCAAATTGGTGGGAAACAATTTGAGAAAATTACCATAATACCCCAAAATATGAATTCTTTTAAAGGTTTCTTGGTGCAGAATGATAAAGAGAATTTATTAATTTCAGGGGAAAAATTACTGCAACTCCTTTTTGAAACTTATTTTTGTTTTCAATGTGTTTCCTAAGTGCTAGGAGGAAGCCCAGTTCTGATTCTGCACTTTCCCCACAGCTTGCTTAGTCTGCAGAACTAAGGTTAGAGATTTGTAGCTGAGATAAGAATGTTTGAAATAGTTCTTACTGCTGCTTCCTGACAGTTATTAAGAAGAAATGGAAGGTTATTGCCTATGGTTTACAAATCTAGCCTGCAACAAATCCGAGGAATGGATCAAATTAAGTCTAGAGATAATTGCTCCCATCAGGAATCATAATTTAGCTGGGAGGTGGTGGCGCACGCCTTCAATCCCAGCACTTGAGAGGCAGAGACAGGTGGATCTTTGTGAGTTTGAGGCCAGCTTGGTCTACAAGACCTAATTCCAGGACAGGCACCAAAACTACAGAGAAACCCTGTCTCGATAAAACAAAACAAAAGAACCATAACTTAGACAGTTCACTTATATTTCTTTATGTTTTGCACAATAAAGCAAATGTATCTATAAACTGTATTTGTTTCCTTTCTTGAATAGTAAAAACAAACAATTATTCTATGGATTTATCAAGGAAACAAAGTGCAC
This sequence comes from Bramus lutescens, assembly GCA_001685075.1. Classification (NCBI taxonomy): domain Eukaryota; kingdom Metazoa; phylum Chordata; class Mammalia; order Rodentia; family Cricetidae; genus Bramus; species Bramus lutescens. The sequence continues at coordinate 40,379 of LOEQ01001828.1, forward strand.
TGAATTCCAAGCCAAATATAGTGCTGTCTGGCATGAAAGGGGAGCAAAAGCAGGCCGGTTTTTCATCCCACCCAGCTCCCGCACGGCTAGCTTATACCCTGAAATAACAACACACAAATTGTAATCATTTAAGCGCTGCCTGGCCCGTTATATCTAGCCTCTTCTCGGCTAACTCTCTAATCTTGATTAACCCATTTTTAATAATCTGTGTACCACCACAAAGTGGTGGCTTACCAGGAAGATTCTAA
>LOEQ01001828.1:56542-70609 GCA_001685075.1 Bramus lutescens
ACTAAACAGGAAGTACATTTTAAGCAACCTACAACATTCTAGAATTGACAGAGATATCTCACTGCCTAAACAGTCACCCAAAGTTCTTTTGTATCATTGGGGCATCCATCTTTGGCCTACAGGCCCATAGTGTACAGCAGACTTTTCTATGAAGCAGGAAATTTCAATGACAGTTCTTCCTATATAGGCAGTTTTTCAGTCATTCTTTTCTATGCCCTGCGGAATATCTGGCAGGGTCTTTATTGAAGCAGGAACCCCAAAAGATTATCTCATGTTTAGTCAAGTTCAGCAGTCATTTCTCTTTGGGTCCTGCATGTCCAGTTCAGCAGTCTAGGCAGTTTCTTGCCCAAATGGCTAGCAAACTCCATAGGGAGCCTCTTTGATGACCATCTTCCTCTTGAAGTAATTGGTGCTGCCAAGAGCAGATGTGTCTCAGTGTCATGAAAAGTCTTGTTATTAAAACATTTTAATGTCATATTCTGAAGGTCTCTAAGAGATTTGATGAATACCTATCAATCTGAAATACATGTATGTACATCTAGAAAACCTAACATGACTACAATCTTGCCTATTACAGCTGACTATCTAGTAAACTATACTTCTTAATTATACATTACATTTTAAATGAACTATACAAACACAATACATTAATCAAGGGCAGAAATATCTACATACAGTATAACACAATTTACTTTAAACTTGTATCAATAAACAAGATCTATACCAAAACAAATTATTCCATCTGTGGCCATACCCTGACAAGGTAGTCATTGTGGATCATAGGGTTCATAGCTCGGTGAGACTGATCATTACTTGTATCCTTTGAAATCATGCATATTTCCATTTTCCTGATTAATAAACATGTTGAAAATTTAAAAAAGTTTTACCAGCTGTTTATACTTCATCTTTTGAGACATAACATGCTCCACATCTTTCTTTGTAGCAATAGCTTCGGAAATCGTCAGCTCTTGGCTAGGTAGTAGTGGAGCACATCTTTAATACCAGCACTCAAAAGGCAGAGGCAGGCAGATCTCTGTGAGTCTAAGGTAAGCCTGGTCTACAAAGCAAGTTCCAGAACAGGTTCCAAAGCTACGTAGAGAAACCTTGTCTCAACAAAGCAAAGCAAAACAAAAACTGATGTGGGATTCCCCTCTGTATTCTGCGAATATGTTTTATTACCACTGGTTAATAAAGTAACTACGTTGGCCTATGGCTGGGCAGAATAAAGCTAGGTGGGAAATCCAAACAAAGATGTAGTGAGAAACTAGGCAGAGTCAAGGAGACACCATGTAGCTGCCGAAGGAGAAGGACCTGGAAACTTTCCAGTAAGCCACAGTCTTATGGAAACACACAGATTAATAGAAATGGTCTAATTCAAGATAAAAGAGATGGCTAAAAATATACTTGAGTCATTGGCCAAATAGTGTTGAAATTAATATAGTTTCTGTGTGATTATTTGGGTCTGCACAGCCAAGAAACAAATGAACTGTCTCCATCTATAAACAAACAAACAAACAAAAAACAAAGAAACAAAGAAAGAGAAAAAATAAACACAGAAATCGTCAGCTGTGACAGTTTCATTGGGGACTGTATAAATGACATTCTCATAGGAAGTGATTCTAGAAGTATGGGGGGAGAATAGAGTCACTGATATTTTTTTTTCACTGACATTTTGATGAGTATCCTCTGAGTTTACTATAGCTGGTTTTTAAAAATCACTGTCCTAGCTTAGCAGCTAGGACATTTTCTGTTAAAATACTAAAGTACTCAAATATAATAAAATGATTATAATGTTTGACTTCCATAGGAGGAAATGTTCAGAAAGTGTTCAGAAGCTTTGAACCACACAGTGTGCATGGTTGAGAGAGATTTTCTATTTTACCTTATCAGGGGAGTAGTAAGAAATAAAACTGAAATGTTACACGAGTCTAAAAAACTAGTAAGTGAAGCCTTTGCTTATTTTGCTAGCTTTTTCCACAGAGCTGCATCTACCACAAAGAGAGAAGAGGACTTTTATTTCCAGTTTGAGAAGCAGTCCCAGAGGTGGTAATGGGGATGTCAATACTGTGTCTTTTCAAAATAAAATGAGTCAATGGGAGTCTATAAAAGAGGTCTCTATTAGTCACAGAGAAATATTCAACCCAGTTTGTCACAGGCAACTAACAAGAAGGGGTGCTTGCAGTATTGGACAGATGTTACCTTTTCTCACGACAGCAGTTCCCACCCAACCTTTTCCCCTAAAGGGAACTTTAAGAAAATGACAGCATTCAAAATTGCAGAGGACCAACTAATGGAGCCTTTGGTTATCAAAATCACAGCTCAATAGTAAAAAAAAAAAAGGCTCAGGAGTCCTGCATTCACTCTGACAGTTACTCTCCTAATAGCTGGGATTCCTAAGAGTCATACTGATCCCACATTTTTGAATCTGTTGAACTTGTCCATATTGGGTTTCATGGTCTAAGCTAAGGAGGACGACTGACCAAGTCTCTTCCTCAAGGGTTATACTGATTGGTGAAGAAATATTCAATTAATACTGTCTTTCTACTTTAAGTAAAAATACTGTAGTTCTTCTTATATACAGGGAGTATTTCCCATGGTCCTCAGTGAAAGTTCAGAATACAAGATATAATTGGATCCTATAGCTGGCATTTTTTCTATACATAAAAGTGTGTTATGATATTTATGTATAAATCAGGCACTGTGGATATTAATAAGAAGAGTTTATGGCTCTTAGCAAGCATTAAAAATACGTTTACTTTTTCTTTATCCAATCAAGAATTTTAAACTTTACTTAAAACAAGCACTTTGCATGTTTTATGTGGCAAATTGAAACTGTTATTATCACTATTCTTATAATTATGGCCCTCATTGAGTGATGAGATGATAATAGTATGTAAACATTGTAACAACAATCTGTTAATTCAGGTGGCTTTACACTGGTAATATGCAAACAGAGCAGCTATATTGTGGATGCTTGTGCTATGCAGAACAAAATGGGAATCATTGTACTGTTTAGAACTGGACACACTTTAAAACTTACGTAGTTTTTATTCCTGGGATGTCCCTACTTTTAGAACACAGTTGTGGGTATGTATAACCTAAACTGTGGAATGTTGAGTCAAACATAGGAAATTCCAGCTTGTGTCATATTTCAGTTCAACAAGTGCTGAAAAACTTAAGTTTTATAACTTTGAAGATAGCTCAAGTTACTCAATAGCCCTTTTTACAACTTTGTAGATAGCTAAAGTTACTCAGTAGCTTTTCAAGTATCAAGTTACTAAGTAGTTAAAACACATATTTTTAAACTATGTAGTCTGCTTTTATTTTTTCTCAGAAAAATTATATAATGAAAATAATTTCAGGAAAAAATACAGATGCTGCAATTATTCCAGGAACTGTTGACCATATTTTTACACTTTAAAACTTATATACTTAAAATACATAGATATGAATGGATAAAATTAACTGTGCCTTTATGTACAAGTGTTTGAAATACACACATATATTTCATATGCAACTCAAATCATATATGTGTATTTGCATAAACAAGAATTCATCAATTTCTCTTAAAATGATTATCCTTAGTATTTTGATATATGAGAAAAAGATCTGACCTTCTCAAGATTTGGAAAATTTACTTGCTACATATATTCCTAAATAAGTTTATGCAGGATTGAATGAACTGTGCAACTCTAGATGATCTCCAAGTTCTGGTAAGAATACAGTGGCTCATGGGAAGGACAGGCCACATTACTACTTGTGAAGATAATAACATGCTGAATTCAAAGAGGGTGGTTTATTGAATGACCTCTAGAATTCAATAAAGCAATGTCAAGAACCAACAAAATTTACTGAATAATGTCTTCCACAGCGTTATTGGCTTTCCTAATGACACATTGTTTGTACTTTCAGAAGGTGTGCATCAATTATTGATAGAATTATTAGAATGACAAAAATTTCAATATAATTTCATTATATAAGTGCCACATAAAAAGTTGCAAAACCTGCTTATCAAAAAATTACTGCAAGGTGAAACAGGCATTACTTTGAGGAACAACAATAACATAAAACAAGGGACAAATAAAGGGTATGCCTGTAAATATTTAATTCATTTAAATATAAAATAGTGGAGGGACAGTCTAGATATCTTTAGAAAGAGCAGCCTCAAAATGACCTTGGATGTCATGAAATGTGTAGCCTATGTCTTTATGTTGCTGTTATTGTTAATATTTATTGAGAGAACAGGCTTTTGTTATTAACTAGCTTGTCAACCTAAATACAATTTGTATACTAGGTTACTGAGTACTTTCTATTTGAGTACATTTCATGGATAGAAGAACTTCTAAACTTCATTATTCAACTGTTAATTCTGTGGAAATAATAGCCTTTTTGACATAATTCCAAAGAATGCCAACTTCCTCTTTTTGTAAAGAACTGCCTGCTTCTGGTCTGATTGTACCATATCATTCATTTGGATTCATTTATTTAATTAAAATAGTAATTCTTTAGGCAAAACTGCAAACTTTTTGATGTCAAGAAAAGTGATGTCATAATTTATCTTTATTGTTCTCAGAACTCCACCTTCAGCTTTTGTTGGTAGAGGTTTTTGGACATTTAGTATCATACACCACTTTAATAGTAACACACTTAATATTGCTTACTTCTATAATTGCCCATGCTTTGTTAAACAATCAGATTACAAGAGTAAGTAATCTATCATCATAGTCATATAAAACAGCTTAACACAGTAGAGATTTACCACAAATTTAATGCATTAAGAACATACATGTCCACTTGAACTTTTGTAATTAAATGGTACTCAAGGGAGTGAAGCCGCATCTTACAGAGGATGCTATATAGGTGCTGATTGTGCAGCAAAGGTATTGTGAGGAATGTGATTCTATTGTCAAGTATCAGAATGCCCAGTGCTTACTTAGTCTATGAAATGATGATGACGGGGAGGATCAAAAAATGTGTTAAAGTTATAAACTTGTTATTTTTGATGCTTCCTTGTATATTAGGGACGGGGGAAGGAAGAGAAAAAAAGTTGAGGATGATATCAAGGTTTTATTTGTTTATTTTTAACTCACTGTGTCTTAGAAGGACTATTCACAAATACAATATAGAAAATATGAAAGGATATTGGTTGGAGGAAGACCATGAGTTAGGTCTGAGTATGTTAGTTTGGCAATTTATCAAGAAATAGGGTCTGAGATAGATAATTGGCCAAGGAAATAAATTCATGATGCTCAATTAGACATGAAAGATTAGTTGAAATAAGTACACAGTAGCTGAGTTGTGGTAATATCAAGAGACAATGAATGAAGTAATAAAACAGTACAAGGAAATGTCCTTTAAAAATTGTAAATGTGTAGACCAAACCATTGCTAATAAGAACTTTGAGTAAAAGCCAAGGAGGCAGTCAATCAACAACAGGGTCTCACTGAAGATGTGCTTACAAGCAGCACATCTATATCTTCGTTCAAGTATCAACCTGCCTGCTATGCTCACCATTGATCCTAGCAACAATTCTCAACCATATGAATATATGGGACATAAGAGTGGTATATGATTTACCATTGAGTTTGACTGAAATACACACACACACACACACACACACACACACAGAGCATTCATTAAACAAATGCATACACAGCAAACACAAGTCATTTAAATGAAAACATCAGATGATGTACTATCAGAAAAACATAAGCATTGCAAAAGGAAATAAGGGTTTTCTTTAAAATTATACAGGTAATGGGCTAGATAGACATATTTCCAGTTAAAATGTAATACTCATCCACAGAACCCAAATTTGTGTTCCAACACTCACATTCAAAGGCTCCAAACTGACTGTATGAACTGCTTCAAGAGACCCAATGCCCTCTTGTGCTCTTCTGACCTCCACAGGTACCTAGACTCATGTGAAGATGCCTCCTACCCCCATACCATGTATACATAATTCAATTAGTTTTTAATTAGTGAACAAAAATAGCAGAGAAAGTTCTTAAGTTGAAACAAACAAGGTAACAATGTTTTTAAGTTGATAAAAAAAGGTAACCAAGTTTTGGATGACAGATGGTAAAAAAGAAAATTCTATAAATCCCAGCATGGGAGAATTGGAATCAAGTCTTGCAGAATATACTGCAGAGCAGGGATTTTTTTTCACTGGACAGTGGTCTCTCCACGCATAGAGTGTCTCACTCTGGTCTTCTTACCGTAGGTTCTCATGAAGAGTTTAAGCCTATAGACTCAAAAACACTCAGTAAGCAAATTGACTTCCATAACAAGGCCCCCATGCTTGACCACACTTGAAAGAAAAATGATTGGAAGTTGTCAGAAAATTTGTTAATATAGTCTGTATATAGAAGATTAATTATTCCACAGACTTGGGAGCTCTGAGGACATAGAGTGAAATTATTACTCTTTTAGATGAGATTAATTCTCACCTAGACATCACATTTATTTTACAGCACTTGAAATTTTTATGAGACTGGAAGCTTTCGAATCAGAGACTAACACTTTTTGATCTTGGCATAATCAAATTCTGAAAATACAAATTTTCTAAAATTCAACTCTATTTTATAACTATGTTCTACCAAAAATGCAAGATTATTGAATGGTTTTATAAGCTTTCCAAGATACTTGGAAAATGGATATTTTTCAGCTATTTATGTGTTTTTTGCAGATGTGGATCTAGAATCCATACTGGGTAGATGAGCACACCACCATGAAGCTATGCCCCAGTCAAAAAATATTATTTTAAAACTGACTTTTTTGTTGTTTTCTTCTCCCATTTCTTTTCCCTATTCCCCTTCTTCCATCTTTCTCTTAAACCATAAGTATATTGAAAAATGATTTTTTTAATGTATGTGACTATACCGAAGATGCATTTCCCCACATGTATTTTCTCTTACCTCTGTGAAGCTAGTTTACAGTGTTTGGATACCTTCTCAGATGTTTGCAATGCTTTGGCAGAAGCCTGACTGTAGGTAGACTGTTACATAAGCCCTGCTGCTGCACAGACTGAACATTTGGAGTGCCGTCATTGACAGTTGCAGACACCAGGAGCCATTTTATCTAGACTTAGAGGATGTCTCAGTAGATCTTTAATGTGATATAATTGTGCCAAAATAACCTGGTGCTGTGAATGCACAATATGCCTGTGTTCAAAGTTCTTACACATACACATACACAGTCACACACACACATACACAAAAAAAATCTTGACACACACACATACACACATAAAACTCAAGTGAGTAACCTCACAGACAGAGCAACTGGGATCTGTTATTTTCAAAACGAATGTGCTTGTGCGTGCTGTTCCCAAAGAGCAAAGAGAATATTTTCCATAAATATGTTCAGTCTCTCTGCATCCTCTGTATGTGATGTGCTGTGCTTGGTCCCCTCTACAAAATGTCAGTGTGCCGTATAGTTTACCTGCTTGTTTCTCTTCATTGGCGTAAGTGTAGAGTCTGCATTGGGATTTTGAACATTTATTCTAAATGAGAGGCTACCATTAAGACATTTTTGACAGAAGAAAAAACCTTTACCATAAAATCAGCTTTAAAATCAGGTATAAAGGGAACACAATTATTTAGAAAAGGGTGGAAAAGCAGAAGTACTGATTGGGCCCTGGGTCTGAAAAATGTATGTGCTTACAAGTCCCATAAAATGGTAATAACCTTTCAGTTTCATGGTCCTATCTCAGCCCTCCTGGAAAGGAATCTGGGGGTGAGAATTCACCAGGAAAATAGGAAAATCGCTTGTGGTGCTTGTTACGCCATTTTCCCTCAGCCACATCTACATTTACATTGTGTCTAAGACAAACTTTAGAACTTCCTGGATATTTTAGCAGATGTTTTTCCCTGTTGCAGTTGGGTTTCATGCTTTCTTTCACCTTGTATTCATTTAAGAATGTGACGTGAGGTTATAAATAGTCCACCGCTAGTGGAAGCGAAGGAAAGAGAGAGGGCTCTGTTAGACATATATATATATATACATGATTTTTATACATGATTCCTACCTATAAAGCAGAGAGTCCTCGTGATTGTGACTGACCAGGGAATTGGAAGGAATTAGGTCATTCTCCGAGCAGGTACATTTGCCGTCCTTATTACCAGGGGATCTGGCCTGATTTTCTTGCCTTGTTGATAGAGTCTTGTTCTAAGTTAATCACTACATCCAAACCCATTATGTTAGTGGTCAAACAAACAGCAGTGGTCAAGGGTGCTCCTCAAACTCTCTCATCATTCTTTCACTAACTTTAATGCCATATTAAATAGAAATATGATAATCCTTTAGATACATAACTAGTCTTTTTAAGGAAATATGTAACTTAATTCCCCTAAGAAAGTACAAAATGCTCTTTTATATCTATGTCATATCTAAAAATATTTAAAGTCTGAAAATGGCTAATTTTGTGTACAAGGAAAGAATGGGATCTATAGTTTATTGTTGGGTATTGCTTTTATCCCTGGTTATTCTTGGATTATAATTTTCTTAAGATTAATTTAAAATGAAAGTGTTATAACCCTAAATCCATTGGAATATTTTACTTGCAAAAAATATCCATAAAGATAACTTTGACCCCTACATAAATGACTGGTATGCTTATCTAACTAGTATTGTAAGGAAATGTACTTTTAATCAGAATTGATTCAAAGAGGATAAATTTGGGTAATTAAATGTGGGCTTAATATCTTCCTCTATATTAATGTTCTTATCTTACACCTATTGTGCATTCCTCTGTTTCCTTCTTTATATATAAAGGCATGGAACAACATGACTTCAGTCTCAAAATCCACATAGAGACAGAAGGAAAGCACTGATTTCATGAACTGTCCTCTGATTCCAGGTCTATATCAGGGCATGTGCATGTGCATTCACACCCCCACAAACATGTACACACACTCACAAACACACATACACACAGTCTTATAATAAGCTCCTCTTAACATACTGGCTTGACTTAGATCTTGGGGCTAAGTACAATGGATTAAGATTGTATTATATCAATCACTTGCAGTACAAAGTGGGTTATACAAAATCCATTGTTGAAGAAATAGCAGCTTCATGAGGAGGCTGATGTAATGCATATCAGACACTTCCCTATCCTTCCCATTGGCCTAAGAAATACTTATTTGGTCTGCTGCATTTTTGCAATAAAGAACACAAATAACGAGGTGCTGAGTTATTTAGACTTCTTTTAGAGGGGAGTAACCTGGGCGAAGAAGGACACTAAAAAGAAATCCCATACTAGCTCAGAATTGAGTATAATAAAAGGTTGTTTATATAAGGGTAGACTCACAGATCATAATCCTCTGCATAAATAGGGAACAGAAACCAAATTACACCACCAAAAGAGAGGGAGAAAGCATTCTTTACATCTGCATATATAGTATAAGAGGCTATTCCCAAGTGGGCAGGTAACTTAAAGGCTACTGGCTATAGGAATTCCTACAGCACCTTCCCTTTTTGTTTAAATAAGAGAGTTCTAAGCCAAATACAAAATTATATGCAATAAAAACAAATGTCAGGTATAAAAATAAGAATTACAACCAGCATAAACAATATCAAGCAAGAAACATGTGATAAATATTTTAATAATTATCCTATCCTAAGGAGTTTAAGTCTTGAATTGTAAATAACTTGGCCAAGTCATGAGAGGAAAGTAACTACAACTATCTAGTCTTCAACCCCATTGAAGACCCGAGTAGGGAAATAATATTACTTGAGTAAGCAGGAAGTACAATCAAGCAACTTCCAAAATGTGCAACAAATAACAGAGACAACTGACTACCTGGGCAATCACCCAAAGTTTCATTTGCAGCATTAGAGCAAAGGCCTAGAGTAACTGACAGATCATCTTCAGAGGCAGGAAAATTTTCAAAACCCTCTTACCCTGTCTTGGCAAGATTTGACAACCTTTTTTCTTGTAATCTACTTGTCCTGTCCAGACATCATGCATTTTGTCAGTGGTCAATGCATAGGCAGTTCCTTGCCCAAAGGCAAGTTTTGCCAAAAAGAAAACAAGATCCAAGTGGAGTGTCTTCGGTGCTCAACATTCTCTCAGGAATAGATTGGTACTGCCAGGAGCAATTGAGTCTCACATCAACAGAACCCTAAGTTATTTAAATAGCATATTCTACAACTCTTTGAAGTGGTTGAAGATTACCTATCTATGCAGAATACAATTTTTATGTATCTAAAGAACCTGATTAGTCTAACTATAAGTGTGACAAACATGGAAATATTAATACCTTTATAACTTAAAGACTAAGACTTCATATTGGAATATTAATCTTTAAACAACTATGCAACAAATGAGAACAATGACCTCAAAATGTAAACAATATGTAAGTACCTTGATCAGAGGTAGAAATGTATTTTGCAATATGGTAAATATATCCTAAAATTGTCTCAGTATGAAAAATGTCTTAAGCAGAGGTAGAAGCATACATGCATACAATATGACAAAATAACTTTGCCTATGCATGCAAATATTGTAGACAAAAATAGGAACATATTCAATATAATTTAAGTTTGTATCAATATACAAGAATCTATACCAATGTAAGTTGCTGATAAATAACTCACAAGTATTCATTCTATTATTCACTATTATTACTAGTGTGAGTAAGCTCACACTAATCTTTTATCCCACCCAATTTCTTTCTGTTTTTTCAAAGATATCCCTGATCCTACATAATTCCCCCCAAATCCCCAACCCTATAACAGTTATAATCAAACTCTAAATGATGTCCATAACCCTGGAGACAAACTTTGTTGGGAGAGGAGATGTCATCTTCTAGAATTACATCCTGCTGTCATGGGGTTGATGTTCTTTCAATGGGATCCTGTGAAAGTAAAATGATGGTTAAGTTTCAAGATTACTGTCTGGTATAATTGCAAATAGTCTATGAGTAATTGGTAGGATTTTTCTGAGGTTTCTATTTGGAGTTATGGCCAGAAAGTTGTAAAAAAAAAGTGCATCGTTTCAGCTAACAAAGTTGGAACCATCTTGAGCAGCTGGTACCAAAAACAGGTCTTATATAGTAGCACTATCAACATCATGATATCATATCAACTAGGTGGAGTTGTTGTTGTGGGGCCCCATCTTTTTCCTGGAAACTTCAAATATTAGAGCAGGAAAATTAATTGTTCATTTTGGAAAACTTAAACATTTTTTATGCAGACATATATTCAATGAAAGGTACAATAGAGACAAAAATAGGTATGAAGAAAAGTAAATTTTTTTCTAAATTCTTCCTTCTTTCTGTCACATACCAGATGGCTCTTAACATGAGACAGAAACTCTGAATTTTTCTTTTAACAACATGCTTAGATTTTGAGAGGGATAGAGTCATTGTCCAACTCCAAAGCCAGCTTTGATGTTTAAGTGATTCATGACTATTATTCTAATTTATGTTTAGAGATTCTTACCCTCAGATGACCTGTCCTCATAAGTCATAATTCTCTTTGTTTTGTGATCCTACCTGTATAATTGTGTTTTCCTCTTAGGGTCTCTTGACCTTTTGAAGATGAGTATTTTCCTGCAATGACAAGAACAGGACCCTACCCCAACCCATATGAGGTTTTCTTACAACCTTATTCGTTGTCACCTCTGTAGATGAGCAATCATTTCTCTTTCTCAAGATATTAATCTTCTTCAAATTGAATCTTTATTAAATTTGATGGTATCCATAGTTTTTCTTCTCCTGCGGAAACAAGAGCAAAATCCCTTCCCCAACACAGCACATCTCCTGGCTTACATTGTGAGGTCAACACAACCTTGAAATAAACTGGTTGATTTAATTCAGAAGACTTTTCTATTATCCAATGTCTCTCTGCTGTTGTTGTTCATTTCTCATTAGCATTAAGAAAATTCAGGGTCAATAAAGCATCATGTAATCTATTTGGGGGGTATTTTCCATCCCTTTCAGTTTGTTTAAAATACACTTTATGGTTATATTTGATCTTTATATAACTGCCTGACCTGTAGGATTGTTTGGTATATTTGTAATACGCTTTATATTATAATAAGCAAAAAACTGTTTCATTTTCTTAGGGACATTTGCTGGACCATTATCTGTCTTTATTTGTGCAGGTACACTCATGATGGCCATAATTTCTAATAAATGAGTGAGCCTTTTTTTCAGCTCAAGGCAGTTGTCCATTAAAAACCTGAATAAGTGTCAAGGATGTGGTGTACATATTTTAATTTTCCAAATTCTCCAAAGTGGAACACATCATTCTGCTAGAATTCATTTATTTGAGTACCCTTTGGGTTAGTCCCAGCAGATAACAGGGTTTTGTTATAGAAAAAGCAAGTAGGACATATCTTTTTAATCTCCATAGCTTGTTACCATGTAAAGGAAAACTCTTTCTAAAACCTTTGCTATTGACATGATGTTTCTTATGAAATTCTGAGGCCTTCAACACATTTCTAATCAATAATTGATCAATTTCTGCATTACCTTGTGGTAGAGGATTTGGCAGACCCATATTGGATTGGGTGTGTGTTATGTATATGTGATAGACTCTATTCTTTATTATATCTTGAATCTGTATGAATAATGAAGTCAATTCTGTATCATCTAGTAAAATTCAGTGATTTCAATATACAAGACAACTCTTTCTGCAAATTGTAAATCAGTAACTATATTAAGAGGTTTTTCAAAATTGTTTATATGAGAATAGCATATAATTCTGCCTTTGGACAGAATTATAAGAGATTTCTTTGTTCCACCTTACTTAAATCTCCTGATTTGTAACCTCACTTTCCTGATTTATTTGCCTCAGTATAGAATGTATGGGTTCCAGTCATTGGTGTGTCACATACAATGTGGGGAAGGATCCAAGTAGTTCTCCACTTTTGTGATAATTGTTATTAATATCCCCTAAAAATTAGCACAAGCTCTTTGTTAAGGTTCAATATCTTCCCATAATTTTTAAATTTCATCAGTAGTAAAAGGCACTATAATATCTGCTGGGTCTATACCTGCTAGTTGATGAAATCTCAATTTTCCTTTTATAATTAATTCAGAGACTTTTTCCGCATAAGATTTTAATTTTTTACTTGGTTTATGTGGTAAAAATATCAATTTTAAGATAATATCTTCCCTTTGCATTAAAATTTCTGTAGGGGAAATCCCAGAAGGCAATATGACTAAAATTCAATTAATATTTGGATTCACCCTATCCACATGTGCCTCCTATAATTTTTCTTCAATAACACTCAATTCCTTTTCCACTTCAGCTGTTAATACTCTGGGTCTATTTAAGTATTTGTCACCATCTAAGGTTTTTCTTTTTTTAAGAACTATTAAACCAGGTGTTATCCCAACAGCTGGTCACAGACAGGAAATGTCTTCTAACAATCTTTGAAAGTAATTCAGAGTTTGCAATTGGTCTCTGCTAATTTTTGCCTTTTGTGTTCTAATTTTCTGCAAACCTATTTATAGTCTAGGTAATTGACAGAATCTCCTCTTTCTACTTTTTTCAAGAGAAATTTGTTGTTCCCATTTTGACAAAACCTTCTTTACTTCTTCACATATTCTTTCTAAAGTATCTATGTTTGAATCAGATAGCAAAATGTCATCCATGTAATGGTAAATTATAGATTTAGGTAATTTTTTACATGTTACTTCCAATGGCTGACTTAGAAAGTATTGGCATAGGGTGGGGGCATTGAGCATTCCCTGGTCCAGTATCTCCTAGTAGGCTGAGAATTATTATAAGTAGGCACTGTGAAGGCAAATTTTTTTCTCTCTTTTTCTTGTAATGGTATAGTGAATAAACAATCTTTTAAATCAATAACTATAAGAGGCCATCCTTTTGGCAATAGAGAAGGCAGAGGAATTCCAGATTGTAGAGGGCCCATAGGTTTAATTACCTTGTTGATAGCTTTTATATCTGTCAGCATTCTCCATTTACCAGATTTCTTTTTAACAACAAATACAGAATTCCAAGAGGTGGTTGAATCTTTAATATGGTGAGCATCTAGTTGCTCCTTTACCAGATATTCTAAAGCCTGCAGTTTATCTTCTGTTAACAGCCATT
>LOEQ01001828.1:79988-91775 GCA_001685075.1 Bramus lutescens
GAGGAGGGGAGGAGATGGAAATTTTTAATAATAATAATAATAAAATGTTAAAAACAAACAAACAAAACAAAACAAAAAAAGAGTTAGTCAATAAGAAGCTAGAGCTAATAGGCCAAGCAGTGATTTAATTAATATAGTTTCTGTGTGGTTATTTTTGTTCTGGGCAGCCATAATAAACAACTGGTCACTCCTTGCAACAGTGATGTTCTCAACAGGCGTGCTTGCTCATAAGTACAAAAACATCACTGGTTCCTGTACCCAGACATAGAATTAAGGCAACTATTGACTGCTTGGGAGAGAGAGAATTAGCTTCTTCCAGGGATAAGTCAATTAATTAGTTACCCAATAAAAAGTAGGCATCCTTGAAACTGTACATACAAACAACAGGAGCAGACTCAGCAGGTTCTATTTATTTATGTGTTCATATATGCTTGTGTGTGTATTATTGATGCATATATATATGTAGCAATAATCAGTGGAAAATGGGCAAAGAATGGTGAGTAGAGGGGACATGGGAGGAACTGTATTAAAGAAAGGAAAAGAAGAAATTGATCTATTTATATTTTAAAATAACAAATTTTAGAAAAACAGAGACAACAGGTACATGAATATATCACAACACCAGGAAAAGTTTTAAAAATAATTTAAAAGGTAGGAAATGAGTTTAAAATGCAAAATATTGTTATAATTGTAGTTTATTTATTTAGTCATCAATACTGACATTGTTTTAAATAATTTAAATTTATCAGTATAAATATCTTCATCCGGGGAAAATGGTAGAGGGCTTTATTTCGAGAAAGAGGTCAATTCAAGAAGGAGATGGAGGGAGGAAGGAAAAGAAACACTAAGGATCTTTGGCAAGGTCACATGGAGTCATATTAGTTTTTATTTACCTCAAATTACATATAATATATGCTATATGTATGTGTGTATATATATATGTACACACACACACACACATATATATATATGTTTTAAAAAGTTCAGCAAGTTGGGCGCACAATGATTCTTTCAAAAGTCATACAGTCTCCTTCCCATCTCTCAATGTTGTCTCTTTTCTCATAAAAGCATTCCAGTGTCTTATTTTATGTCATATACATATATGCTTATATATCTGTGACCAAAATATATTTGTCATTCTGACTCTGGCAGAGTGATTATGCTTAGCACTTTATGTTCTTCTTGGTAACAAGAAATCTTCATCATGTGTGTATGTCACTTTTTAAAATTCATTCATTAGTTGATGTGACTCTGGGTAGTGTCCATAATACAGACAGCTATCGTGAAAAGCGCCCAATTCTCAAGATATGCAAATATTACTGTAATACACGGATCTAAGATTCCTTCAGTTATGTATATACAAGGTCTATCTGAATGATACAGAGTTCTTGTTTTATTTATTTGAGTTATTTCAGTACTGATCTCCAGCATCTGCATCAGGTCACGCTTCTTTAGAGTGTGATTCCTCTTCCCTCATTGCAACCTAAATATTAACTGTTTTTTCAAATATTTTCTGGCCATTTGCATTTCTTTTGAGAGTTGTCTGTCCAACTTATATGCCCCCTTTGGTTGGTTTGGATTATTTCAATGATTAAATTTTTTAGTTCTTTATACATACTAATATTAGCTTCTCGCTATTTATACAGCTTTTAAAGCATTTCTTCCATTGGTAGACTGTTTATGCATCATGTAATTCCACTTTACATTACTGGAATTTATTCTGAGCTATTATTAAAAATATATTCATATATGGGTTTAAATAATATAAATATTATATAATATATAAATATTGGTTTATTTATATGTAATATATTTATGCATATAAAATGACTCTGCTTATCACTATATATTAAAGGATTCTCTCTGTGCTCTTCAGACAGTTTGAATATTTCCAGGTCACATGACAGATGACTAGTTATAGGGAATGGCCTACTACTGACATCTAGATGGAAGGAAACTATCCATCTCTGTGCTATTCTCAGGGTCTCCAAGGGTCTGGCTATCTCTCACTTTAGTTATTACTGCTTGAGCTGTAATAACTATATATTTGGTTGCTTTTCTATAGTTCTCTTTCTCTCTAGGACTACTTCTTTCACTGTCCATCACCCTATGGCTATGGCAGGTTGAATTCAGGCCCTTGACTTGTAACTGTCAAATTACCAGTATGGTTTAGTTCTAAGTAATGGTTTTCCAGATGACACTGATCACAGTTTTTCAAGTCAAGGGAAATGACAGAAGAGAACTCATCAGCTCTGCTGCCTTTCAACATCAGAGATTTCAGCTGCTGAACAAGTCACTGCCTCACTAACCTGCTATAGATATGAAACAAGATAATTAATGGTTGGCTTGTTTTCTGGGTAGTACTCTCAGACTCCTTACACTAGGGGCACCGGCCTCACCACATGGATATGGATTCTGCTTTCCCTGCAGTGGCTGTAACTGTGGATAACTTAATTTTACTGTCTGCTCTAGTATTTTGCACTGCTCAATTATTGTATCTTTCCCTTTATGAGTTCTAATGTTCATCCTCTCTTTACCTCATTGGGAAAGATTAGGATTTTTTGTTATCTTGACTCTATCTATTTATCAGGTCATATGGAGGCATCTCAAATATGCCGTCTTTCATTTGTCATGTTTTGATGGCTAAGAAAGATGGAATCATTATGTTATGTCATATTTACCCTTCACAATTTTCATTTTTCTGTATTATGATTTATGTCTCATAATGACAGTTACTCTAATTTCTTATTATACTTGTTTGCAAAATGTAACTTTGTCCACCTTTACTCTTACACTGTACTTATCACTCTATAATACATTTTTATCCAAATGGCAATTTCTTTCCTTTTTTTCTTCCTGAGAACTTCTCCCTTATAGTTAATGGGTTTTTCTCTGCTTATATTAATGGTAGTTATATGGTGGAAATTAGGCAAGTCATTTCCTTACCCTTTTCTGAAATAATAAGATTCAATTAAATGCCTGCCTAATAAAACACTGCCACATTTTGAGATAGTATGGATTGGAACTTTGATATATGAATATTTAAAAAAATTGAACTTCTCTAGTGACTTTACTTTTTGCCAGGTGCATAGTTAGCTATATAGACCTCTAACTACAGGCATAAAAATTTTTGATGCTTAGTTGTTAAATAGGTAAAAGTGCACATCATTTTCCCAGAAGCATAAAACTGCTTATTATTACTTAACACCATTGTTGAGGGCTTGTTGCTGCTGCCTGTTGTGTGATCCCCATTTCCTGGGGTGCAGAAGGGAAGAAGACGTGGAGGCAATGACACAGACCCTGAGGATTCCAATACAGAAGCTTTTTATTGTAAAAAGGTTGAAGAGGGGGGAGTTTATGGTGTTAGGGAAATTAAGCTGCCACAAGAATGATTTTTGATGGTCCTTTTGAAACTGTTGGTTGCTGCTGGCATGTTGTGATTGGCTAAGAATGTGCATCATTAGTTACCATGCTTTTGGTCCTGTGACAGGTTGTTTTGGCCAAATTTCCGTATTCACTGTGAGTTTGCATGTGCTTGCTGTGCTTGTGCTATTGCCCTGCCTTATATCACCCTTTTTATTTTTTATTGATTTTTATTGAGCTCTACATTTTTCTCTGTTCCACTCCCTGCCTCTTCCCTCCTCCCTTCAACCCTCCCCGAAGGTCCCCATGCTCCCAATTTACTCAGGAGATCTTGTCTTTTTCACACTTTTAATTTTATTTTTATTGGGTGACCTTGAGGGAGTTATGGATTTTTGTAACCCCACCTCAGGTATCATCCTCCCAACATTTAGGGCTGTGCCTATCTGCCAAAACAGGCTCTTACCCTTTTCTGACTACCAGTCCTTGAAGGATTGGGTATCCAGAAGGTCCCAAGAAGTCCCAAGATCTCCTTTGGAGATCTCCCAGTAAGGAGGGAGCCACTTTCTGCTTGAATGTGTTACTGCTACCCAGGAAAGCATTAAATAGTTATCCATGTTAGGTAAGGATAATAAACATTATTCTAGCACATGCAGATCAAACCCCTTTCAATTTACATCTGTAAGCAAGTGTCAATTATCCACAAAGAATGAGAGCAAGACTGGAGACAACTCATAATGACCTGAATATTCTTTAATGATGTATGGGAAGTGTCACTGAAAAAATTTGGAATTAGAGTAAACTGCTTTTGTTTCATTTGATTAAATGTTTAATATAAAGTAAGTGGAGAGATGCGTTTTTAAGACTGCAAATAAATACAGAATGTTTCTCTAGAGCACCATGCTGAAAATATACATTAAAACTTAGTGTGAATTCAGCATGCACCACTTCACTTACTGGGTCTAAGACTTGTATGGAAGAATAAATAATAAAGTTTTTAAATGCTTTTTCAGATTCCAACGCAAAAAGGGGTGTTTTCCTTACAGCTTATAGAACTATTCCATCCACAATAAAATGTCAGGCAGCAATCATTCTGTGTGTCCACTCTTTCAAAGAGTGTGTTTTGCGTGTTCCTGAGGAAAGACTGATTTCCGTAGATGTCATGTTTTGTCTTCTTCAAAATATTTTATAACCCTTCAAAATCTTTCTGACAGCTTTAACTGACACAGAGGAATCAGTAGGTTCAGTTTGATTGAAGAACTGATTTTTATGAAGTGGAGGGTCTGCTCTTAGAATTTTGGGACATGTTTCGTTCATTTTTTTTCCTTATGTAATTTCAGAAATCGTCCACAAATCCTCTTTAAAGATATGCCTGCGAAATTGAATTTAACAGAGCTAGTTAATTAAAAATATAGCTATGTTCAGAGAATGAAATCAGAGCTGCTTAAACTAAGCATTCAGCTATTCCCACATTGCCTTTTCACTTCTTTAGACGGCATGCTTTGTTCGTAATCTTGCATTTCCTTATGGCTGTAAGTGGATAGAACGCCTAAGTCTGGAGGGATTAAAATGTAATATTCTGGGTAAATGATTTTACACAAGGAAGTACTTACTTTTAAGATAAACATTAAATATTATGACACAGGATGCTTTTAAGATATTACATCCTACTGGATAAATCTGTACTCTAATTTCAGTTTTTCAAACCAAACTTTGTGTACTGAATTATGTAAAATTATGCAATTAATTTTTGAAATGAAACAAGCAAAAATTGTTGTTTGAAACACAAGCCACTAGATAACATGAGTTCATTTTTTAACTTTTCTTTTTTTATATAATTTTATTCCTGGAAATTTCAATGTCTTAGAGTTCTGTCTCAAAGATGTAGATACTAGTTCCATCCATTTGCCTGCAAATTTTAAGATATCATTGGTTTTTTTTTTTACCACTGAATAGCACTCCTGTATCACATTTTCTTTATCTATTTTTTGGTTCAGGGGCATCTAGGTTGTTTACAATTCTGCCTATTACAAATAATGCTACCATGAACATAGTTGAGCAAATGTCCTTGTGGTATGAGTGTGCAGCCTTTGGGTATATGCCCAAGCCTAGTCTTTCTCAGTCTTGAGATAGATTATTTCCCAACACTCTGAGAAACTGCAATAGTGATTTCTAAATGACTGTACAATTTGCTCTTCCACCAGCTATGAAGTAGTGTTTGCTTTACCCCACATCCTCTCCAGCATAATTTGTCATCACCATTTTTGATCTTGGCCATTATTATAGGTGTAGGATAGAATCTCAGAGTTGTTTTGATTTGCATTTCTCTAATGGCTAAGAATGTTTACCATTTCCTTAAGTGCCTTTCAGCCATTTGAGATTCCTCTGTTGGAAATTCTCTGTTTAGCTCTCTATCCTATTTTTTTTAATTGGATTATTTGGTTCTTTGATATCTATTTTCTTGAGTTATTTGTATGTTTTGGAAATCAGCCCTCTGTCAGTTGTGGGGTTGGTGAAGATTTTTTTCCATTCTGTAGGCTGCTGTTTTGTCTGACTCTGTCATTTGCCTTAAGAAGCTTCTTAGTTTCAGAAGGTCCCTCTAATTGTCAATCTCAGTGTCTGTGCTACTTGTGTTATATTCAGGACGTGGTCTCCTGGGCCAATATATTCAAGTCAACTTCCCACTTTCCCTTCTATGAGGTTCATTGTTACTGGAATTATGTTGAGGTCTTTGTTCCACTTGCATTTGAGTTTTGTGCATAGAGATAGACAGGAATCTATTTGTATTCTTCTACATGACAATGTCCAGTTAGACCAATACCATTTGTTGAAGATGTGTTCTTTTTACATCGTATAACTTTATCTTCTTTGTCAAAAATCAGATGGTCATAGGTGTAGAGGTTTATATCAATGTCTTTAATCAGATTCTATTGGTCTACCTGTTTGTTTTTGTGACAATACTAAGCTGTTTTCATGATTGTAGCTCTATAGTAGAGTCTAAAATCAAAGATGGTGATGTCTGGGTGACTCCAAGATATTTTAGGTTGTTTTTGGCTATTGAGCATGGTGACATTTCTCTGATTCCTTCCTCAGTCCATTCATTTATCATCTATATAAAAGAGGGCTACTGATTTTTTGAGATAATCTTGTATACTGTCACATTACTATAAAGTTTCATTACTATACATTACTATATATTTGTATAACTCTGTAATAGTGTTTACAGTCAAGGATGGTGATGCCTTGGGTGACCCCAAAATATTTTATATCTGTGGCTATTGTAAAGAGTGATGTTTCTCTGATTTCTTTCACAGCCTATTTACCATCTGTATATAGGAGGGTTACTGATTTTTTTTAGTCAATATTTAGCCTGTCACATTATTGAAGGTGATTTTCAGCTGTAGGAGATCCTTGGTAGAATTTTTGGGGTCACTTATATATATTATTATATCATCTGCAAATAGTGAAAATTTTACTTCTTCCTAATTTGTATCCCCTTAATCTCCTTTTGTTGTCTTATTGCTGTAGCTAGAACTTCGAGTACTATGTTGAATAGATATGGAGAGAGTAGATAGCTTTGTCTTGTTTCTGATTTTAGTAGAATCACTTTGAGTTTCTCTCTATTTAATTTGATTTTTGCAGCTGGTTTACTTTATATCCCTTTCATTATGTTTATGTATGTTCCTTGTATCCCTGATCTCTCCAATAACTTTATCATGAAAGGTGTTGGATTTTGCCAAAGGCATTTTCAGTATTTAAAATGAGATGATCATGGTGTTTTCTTCTTTCAGTTTGTTTATATTGTGGGTATGTGGACAGATTTTCATATGTTGAACCATCTTTGCATCTCACTTGATCATGGTGGATGATTTTTTCTGATGTATTCTTTAATTCATCTTGCCAGTATTTTATTGAATATTTTAATGTTTGAGGGAGATCAGTCTGTAATTCTCATAGTTGAGGTTGAGTTTTTGTGTGGTTTGTGTATCAGGGTAACTGTAGCCTTGTAAAAAAAGAGTTTGGCAATGTCCCTTTAGTTTCTATTGTGTGGAACAATTTGAGGAATATTGGCATTAGATCATCTTGGAAACTCTGGTAGAATTGTGCACTGAAACCATCAGGCTCTGGCCTTCTTTTTGTTGGGAGACTTTTGATGACTGCTTCTATTTCCTTAGTGGTTATTGGTCTATTTAAACTGTTTATCCGGTCTTGATATTTTGGTATGTGGTACCTATGTAGAATATTGTCCCTTTCCTTTGAATTTTCCAATTTTCTGTAGTATAAGATTTTGAAACTGATGGTTCTCTGAATTTCTTCCATGTCTGTTGTTGTGTTCTCCTTTTCATTTCTGATTTTGTTAAGTTGAAGATTCTCCCTCTACCTTTTGGTTAGTTTGGATAAAGTTTTGTCTATCTCATTGATTTTCTCTAAAAATCAACTCTTTGTCTCATTGGCAATGAGTTGTATTATCTTTGTATTGTTTTGCTTCTATTTTATTGATTTCAGTTCTCAGCTTGATTACTTACTGGCATGTGCTCCTCCTGGGTGAGTCTGCTTCTTTTTGTTCTAGAGCTTTCAGGTGTGCTGTTAAGTCGTTAGTGTGAGATTTCTCCAGGTTCTTTATGTAGGCACTTAGTGTTATGAACTTTCCTCTTAGCACTGCTTTCAAAGTGTCCCATAAGCTTGGGTATGTTGTCTATTCAATTTCTTTGAATTTTAGGAAATCTTTAATTTCTTTTTTTTTATTTCTTCCATGACTCAGAGGTGATTCAGTTTAGCATTGTTCAGTTTTCATGAATTTGTGAACTTTCTACAATTAGTGTTATTGTCAAATTCTAACTTTAAGCCAAGATATTATGCACCAGTGATTGCTAGTTCCTGTTATTTTTTATTTTGTTGTTGGTGGTGGTACTGTGCATGTGTTTCCCTTCTTTGGCTTTTGCTTGTGTGAGATTTTGTATTGCCTGTGTTTTTGTGGTATAGCTAAGTTATTTGTGTTGGAGTTTTCCTTCTAATACTTTCTGTAGGACTGGATTTGTGGGAAGATATTGTTTAAATCTGGCTTTGTCATGGAATATCTTGTTTTCTCTGTCTATGGTGACTGAAATCTTTGCTGGGTATAGTAGTCTTAGCTGGCATCCATGATCTCTTAGTGTCTACAGAACATCTATCCAGGACCTTCTGGCTTTCATGGTTTCCATTGATAAGTCAGGTGGAAATTCTGATTGGTTTGCTTTTATAATTTACTTGGACTTTTTCTTTGCAGTTCTTAATATTCTTTCTTTATTCTGCATGTTTAGTGTTTTGATTGTTATATGGTGCTGAAACTTTTATTTATTTATTTATTTTTGGTCCAGTCTATTTGGTGTTCTGTAAGCTTCTTGTACTTCCATAGGTTAAGAAAGTCAAACTAGGTATGTACTCACTTGTAAGTGGATATTAGACATTAAACAAAGACAACCAGCCTAAAGACCACAACCGTAGAGCAGCCAGGATACAGAGAGGACCCTAAGAGAGATATACATGGATTCCCCTGAGAAGGGGATATAGACAAGTTCTCCTTAGTAAACTGGGATCATGAGAATGGATAGAAAGGGAGTGCAGGGAGAGAAAAATTGTAGGGGAGAACATGAGGGATCTGGAAGCTCAAGTTAGGCGAAGGACAGAGAGGAAGAGGAAGGAAAGAGATATCTTGGTTGAGGAAGCCATTATGGGGTTAGTTAGAAATCTGGCACTGGGGAAATTCCCCGGAATCCACAAGGATGATCCAGCTAAGAATCTAAGCAATAGTGGAGAGGATATGTAAACTGCCCTTCCCCTATAATTAGATTGATGACTACCTTAATTGTCATTATAGAACCTACATCCAGTAACCGATGGAAACATGCACAGATCCACAGCTAAACACTGGAGTACAGTTGTAGCGGAAGGAACAATGATATGAGCAAAGGGTTTAAGACCATGGTGGGGAGCCCGGCTGTAGTGGCGCACACCTTTAATCCCAGCACTCGGGAGGCAGAGGCAGGCGGATCTCTGTGAGTTCAAGGCCAGCCTGGTCTACAAGAGCTAGTTCCGGGACAGGCCCCAAAGCTCCAGAGAAAAAAAAAAGCCAAAAAAATAAAGAAAGAAATAAAGACCATAGTGGGGAAACCCATAGAAACAACTGACCCAAGCAAATGGGCAAATGGAAGCTCACTGGCAGCTAGGGAACTCTGAATGTGGGTGACAGTTGTATGGCTTGGGCAGTTTGTAGAGTCACTAGCAGTGGAACCAGTATTTATCCCTAGTGCACAAACTGGCCCTCAGGAGCCTATTACCTTTGGAGGGACACCTTACTCAGTCCAGATACACGGGGGGGCAGGGGGGTAGGTTCTGCCTCAAGTGATGTGACAGACTCTGTTGACTCCCCATGGGAGGCCTCACCTTCTCTGAGAAATTGATGGGAGTGGGAAAGAGAAAGTGGGGAGGGGAGCAGGAGTAGGGGACAGATAGGGAACTAGGATTGATATGTAAAATAAGATTGTTTTAAAAACAAAAAAAACTAAAATAAAAAAATTTAGATACTATTTAAAAGTCACTGAGGCATATCTCATTGAATTCTTACTCTGTTGCATACAATATTTGTTATATTTGCAGAATTATTTGTGAAATTGTGTGGATAAACACACAGCAGTATTTTTTTGTTGTTGATGAATCACATTTCACCTAGAAACCTAAAACACATTATGATGTTTCAACAATTGCAGTAACATTAATAAAATTAGGCAACAACAAAGTTTGTCAAATGTCTAAGTTTTTATTGCCACCATTGTAGTTGCAAATGAATATTACTTATACCTTGAAGTCTTATTATGTAGCTTTCATGGAAGGAAGGAGATAAACTATGGTTCGTTAAATCCATATTTGTTGAGCTCAGAAGGTTGTTTGAAACATGTGCAACTCTGGTGGCTAAGGCGTTGATTGTAAGAAGCAGAGACACATCCATTATCTTAGTCAAATTCTCTAAGTTTCTTGAAGCATTCAAAAGGCTATATGTTACAGAGAATGTCAATAATGATCCAATTAAAAGAATTATACTACTAGCTGTTTGGCATGGTGGTGCATACTCGAGATTGCAATTGGGTTTCAAAATCTCTTGATGACTGGCCAAGTCAAGTCTGAGGGCATTTCTTCCTGACTCTGCGATGCTGAGTAGAATGTCAAGGGCTTGCTCTATTTCAAAAGGAAAGTGTAATGAGTTGGAGCTGAAGGAACTAGAATTGGCAGAATTTTGTTGACATTTTCCGAAGCTGATGTAAGGCTATTTATTCAAGAATTTTGTTTGGTTTTCTGACAGTAAGAGACTATGAGTCCATGACCCATAACACCTTAACATAAATATTCTTAATGGAAGAACTGTTTCATAAAGGTGAAAATGGCAATCAAGTAAATGAATCATGGCCTTAATTACGGTAAAATGTACTGTTTTATATTATATGTTAAAGTCAGGATTGATATGCACATTATTTTCCATAGATGTTTTCCATAGGAGTTTTCCATAGATGAAAATTATCAAGGAAAAGGGGGAATTATTTTCTTGACAGAAAAGGATGAAATGGTGCTACTTTGCTTTGCCTTAGTGATTGATTAGGCATTGATCAAGGGAGAAATGATACAATCTCTATGAGTTTAATATTTAAATATAGGAACAGTGGATACAACTCGGGGTGCCTGTTGAACACTATTTTGCAAATGTTGGGAAGTGTCTTCCCTCTGGACCAAGCCGTCATTCAGTTCCCAGTGAACTCCTGAAATAAAGAGAAACCCTTCCCCTTGCGATCACTCCTAAACCCTTGTTAGATACTGTCAATTGCCATTGTTGAAAACAATTAAACAATACTGCTTTCTTTAACATTCCCGCACATGTGTAGACTCATGGGGAATAAAGGCAAAGATTGAGTTAAAAATTTGGCTTTTTAATAGATATTTTATTTCATATTTCGTTGGAACTAAATTTTCCTCTGTGACCAGCACTATGATGACACTGACATGAATCTCAATGAGAAAAGAAACAGGTGACTCCCACCTCTAACTTCTACTGTGTTCGGCTTGGCTTAGTATAAACTCCAGGTGAAGAAGCACACTCTTCTTTTAGATTGACATGATGCTTGAAAGCCCTATGCTACCAAGATTCATGGTCAGATGACATTTCTTATTGAAAAAAAGTCTTCAATATTTCTATTCCTTTACTTAGTAAGAATCCCTAATGCTATTATTCTTATTAACTTTATTTGAAGATCTAGTTCTTAAATGCATTAGCAGTATCAAAGTAGACAAACCTCATATGTAAGGATGTTTGTAAAACCTATTTAATTCAGCTCAGTTATTTGATGTTTTTGCTCTTTTAAACCCATCTCTCTCTCTCTCTCTCTCTCTCTCTCTCTCTCT
>LOEQ01001828.1:91784-103712 GCA_001685075.1 Bramus lutescens
CTCTCTCTCTCTCTCTCTCTCTCTCTCTCTCGTGTATGTGTGTGTGTGAGAGAGTTCATGTGTGTGAATATGAATGTGTGAGTGCTCACGTACCCACCAGAGATCAACTTTTGGCATCTTTCTCTGTTGCTTTCCACCTTGCTTTTCAAGACAGGGTTTCTCACTTAGCCCCGAGCCAGCAATGCACTCTGGAAATCATCCTATCTCTTTCTCTGCATCGCAGAGACGGCTCACAATCCATTGATAAGTCAGTCTTTTATGTGGATCTAAACTTAAGCTTTTGTGCAAGCTTTCATGCTTGCACACTTTACCAACATAGGAATCTCCCCTGCCTCAGCCTTTTAAACCTTTCTTAACAAACAATGTGGTGACGTTTAAGTGGTGGGTACTAACCAAGTGCAGAAATGAATTTAGTTCCATAAAGACACCATCATTTCCTATGCTGAAAGCAATCTGAAAAACAAAACCAGAGATCGACAGTGTTAGTGATTAGCTTTTTTTTTTCATCACTGCAACAAAGTACCTGAAAATAAAGCAATTTAAAGAAATAAGAGTTTACTTTTGCTTTCATTCTGGGGATGAAATCCATCCCACTTGGGAAGGCATGGGGACAGAAGAACAAAACAGCTGGTCTCTGTGTTTGCCTCTATAAAGCAGAGAAAGAGTGAGGGAACTCAGTTTATGTTCTCCTGTTTAGTTTAGGACCACGGTCCACGCAATGGTACAGCCCACCTTTAGAGTGGGTTAGTCACAGCTCATTTATCTCAACCTAGAAAATTTTCTAGGAACAAGTGAAAATGTATAACCTAGGTGATTATGGATCCCATCAAATTAACAGTATTAACATTCACAGTGGGGAGACAGTCATTTCTCTTTTCTCTGTAGTAAACACATTATAGTGTGTTCATAGGTTTGCTGGGGGGGGACATATTTGTGGGTCCACCACTTCTGTCCAGAAGGTTGACCCATATCTCCATCATGGAGTCAACACACTTGGAACATTAGAGGAAAGCATCTCTAGAGCAGAATTCTTGCTTGCCAGAGGCAGGGAAGAAGTGAGTTAAACATGGCCAGTTAACTTCCTTACATTTGCCCATCAGACAAATCCTCTCCACAGTCCATCACAGAATGTAGAGCAGAGTAGTGGAAACAAAAGTCTTCCTTATGGACTAATAGTAGAAAAATGAAATTAACTACTTCAGTCAATTGTTGAATGGTAAGATATACTGAGCAAGGCCCATACTCTTTTCCTCTTTAAGCTTCAGAACATCACAAACTCCCCAAAGGTTTCTCTCCTAAAGGAGCAGCAGAAAGGCTGAATGCATATTATTTGATCCTATTGCTGCCCTAGTTTGGCTATTTTCATCTCCAGTGTGTTAAATTCTTGCTGGAGCAGGCTCAAGAGGCCAAGACTCCTCAGCAGGTGCCTGGCATTGCCACGGTGTTCCTTTGACTCTACTGTAATTCATCAATGGTTAATTAACTTTTACTGCATAAACATGTTCAACTATTTATAATGCTGTATTTATTTTATAGATAAGAATTCTAGAAGAAGAAATCTTGTTAATAGACACGTAATATTTAGCTCATAAGAATGTAAAGCTGTTAATAAATATGTGGTGCTGTTAATAAATGTGATGGTATGTTAATAGACCTGTGATACTAAGTTCATGTTTTTACCACAAATAAATTGAAGTCGAGAGACAGAAATTGAAGTGAAACCTCCAAATGAAGGTCTCAACCACTTGCTGACCTTCAAATGCTCTCATTAGAGTGGCTATATTTCATTTGTATAGAGCTCTTTATGTCTTTATTTCAAATGTCATCTTACTTCGAGTTTATAATTCTACAAAGCATAAAGAACAGTTGTCCTAACTTTATAGAAAAGAGAATTAATTATAACTAATGTTTTGTTTTCATTGTGTACATTTAAAGCATGTAGCATATTAGTATGGTATACAGACTGAGAAAGAGTATAGTGAAGTAAATTTATCTAAGAATTATCTTACATCATTACCCAATATTTTGTATTTTCAAAACAAGAGAATTTAAGGCCTACTCATTTGGTGTGACTCCTATGATAACACAGTTTCATTGATGGAGTCTTCATGATCATTCTATACATTTGGACCCATGAAACTTCTGATAGGTGCCTTCCCAACTCCTTTTAACACAGCCCTTCTTAGTAACTCCATTTTAACCCCGAGTCACTCTGCATTTTTATTTTTAAAGATTTTATAAGATGCTGATATGTATTTTTGTTCTAATATTTTTAAATTAAAATATAATTACCTTTTTCCTCTTTTTCCCCTCCAATCAATCTTGTGTAACTACTTGGTCACTCTGTCTTGTGTGTGCATGTGTGTATGTGTGTGTCCTATGTGCATGTATATGTTTACTGTTTCATGTGTGTCTGGAGAAGACAAGCACTTATGTCTTTAATTTACATTCCTCTTATTTTAAAAATGTTATTCATATTTAATTAAGGCTCCAATTTTATGGCATTATTTAAACTTACCCAGAAGTGAAAGTTTCAAAAATAGTCACATTAGGATATTAAGAGTTCAGTGTGTAAATTTCCTAGAAACACAGAATCAAAAATATATGATAAGAAAATACTTTCGCTCTTGAGGCTAAGTATAAACCTCTGTGCTTGGGTATTCTTTCTTTCTTTGTCAAGTGTGGCAGCAGCATCTCCTCATGGGCCACAGCATGAGCTCTGCTCTGCCTCCTTGTCCTTACATCCTTATCTGCTTTTCAGATCACTGGATTGATTTTACATCTGACTAGTTGAAACAGGAAAAAGCCTTATTCCATGACTCTGTAAAGGGAAGAGAAATATTTGTGTGTGTGTGTGTGTGTGTGTGTGTGTGTGTTTCAGTGCCCATTTGCTGTTGTATGTTTGCATAGGGCTGACCACTTGAAATTGGATGACCTATCAGAGGTCTTGTCCCTGAAGAAGACTGGTTTTATCCTCTGTGTGCAGCCATTATCAGCTGTGACTCTCCATCTAGGGAAAGCCCTGTGAGATTTCTTCTGGTTCACATTGATATGTCAACTGTTTTTGTCATTGGGATGGTCGTTTTTAACACCACAGTAGTGTTGAGATTTCATGGGCTTCCTTGTCATGTATATAAGGATTTATCTTATTGCGGATTTCATGGTCTTCAGGATCTTACAATTTTCCTGCCCCACTTCTGTGATGTTTTCTTTGCCTTAGATGTAGGAATTGTTCTGTAGATGTACCATTTGGCAAGGGTACCCTACAGTCAGCTGTTCTCTTCACTTTTAACCTCTTTTCTAGTGCTGTCACAGAGCCATATGTACCATGGTGAGGAACATACTTAATATCTGACCCTTAAAACAATGCGTGATCTCTGATGTGGATCGATACATAAATCAGCAGTTAATCGACTGAGATCCCATAAGGTATGGAAATTCGCACATACCTCAAACATCTACTAGTGACCTCAGAGTACTGCTCTCATTCTGAGCCACACAGAAGCCGCGTAACAATTGCCTATTGCCTTTCCCCTAATGCTTCCACTGAATTCCAATAAGCTCCACACTGCAATGCTTCCAGTATTGCTACCGCAAGCAAGCCCTTTCTCAGAGCAAAGGGTCATAATTGGAGATGTTGTGGGTTTTAAATTATTATCATAAATGAATCTCTGCTGCCATTTGTAAAGATTAAATCATTTTTATGTGTGAGTAATGCAAGAGCACTGAGCACTTGGTGCTGATTTTTTTTTTTTGCAATAAGCCCCATGATTTTTGTGGTATTATTTTATAGAATGTTCTTGCCCTGTCATAGCAGAACAAAGTGTACTTTCTCCATTGTTTGTCAGAAGTATCTCAGAGGAGCTGAACCTCAGTAGATCAATTGGCAGTATATCAATTAAAAGAATTAACGAACATAAATTGGCTTTTCTTTCTTTCCTGGGTCCCTAATTGAACTTTCTCAAATATTCTTCTGGAAATAATCTCTCACAAAACCACATATTTCTGAGTTTTTGTTTCAGACTACAGCTTCAGACAGAAATTTAGACAAATCCTTCCTGCCCTCATGAGTCACTGGTCCTATTCTGGGACAAAACCATAATTGATTAAGTAAATAAGAACAAGCAAACAAAATAAATACAGATCATGATAATTTTCATGTAGGAAACAACTGGGAGTTGAAAGAAGATAAAAAGTACTTAGGGCACCAACCTCAGAAGTGATTTAAAGACAGACTCTGAAAAGACGACAATTTAATAAATACAGAAAGAATGCAGTTGTGTTAACTAGTAGCAAATGCGTATGGTAATATAAGAGAAATGTAGAGGAAAATCACTGGGTGGGAAAGGAACCAAGGGTAAGTAATAATGTTTCAATACTTAAACATGTGTATGGCGAGGAGTAAGACATCTTCCACTGGTAACATAAGATGACAATCAATCTTCATAAAGCCATGCTACTGCCAAATATAAGAAGAAAGAAGAGAAGAAATCCCTGCTCGGTTTATGAAAGAAAGCTGACACACATTACCAAACAGTAATGGGGTTTGTTTGGAAAAGGTGCTTGGAAGCCATTCACAGCGTTGGGCTATGAGGGAGAGCATTAGACAGAAAAATGGTACAATATATGGGAGAGCCAAGCATGATACGGGGTTCAAATGCCCAGTTCCTAAGTGGAAAAGAACCTCAATACGAATGAGAATGCATTCTCTTTTTCAGTGGTCTTTCCTCCGTCCTTGTCTGTGTCAGGATGAAGGTGATTATCTCTCTCTCAGCCACCAGTTGTCAGAAGCTCATTAAAGCCAATAATGAATGCAAACTTCAAATCTCTTTCTATAAGATGCTCATAGCTTGTAAGAGAAGCTGTTAACTCTCTGGGTGAAAAGTGGGAGTGTCATGTGGTACAAAGAGTGGTGGGACTGACAAACAAGAGGCAAGGTTCCTTGACCTGTGGAAGAGTATATCTACTGCTAAGGAGCATTCTTGTTATAGACCAAAGAGAATTAGAAAGAGAAAGTGAAAGTATGTTTGGGGCACATTGTGGATGCCAAGTTGAGTGTTTTTCAATTTGGTTGTTGTAAAACAAAATAATAATCATGACAAAAAAAAGTAAAAGAGGAGACAAGGATATTCCTGAACTGACAGATACATATCTCCATTGTAGCCCAAGGGATCTAGCAGAATCTGAAAACATCTTAATCTCTTTAAAGAAGGCATTGTCTGCCAATGTGTTATCAGAAATAACTTAAGCAAAGTTTGTAAGAAGCCCAGGACCAAAGCTGCCCAAGATTCAGCATCCTGTTGTCCTATGAGTCCTGTGGGACCAATGACAATGTATTTCTAACAAAAAACAACACACTAAGAAAAATGAGGAGAAGGTTACAGAATGTACAAAATTTTTCCACTAAAAGAATGAAGGAAGACAAAGAAAAATGACAGGAATAGATTGCCAGGAGACATGGCAGTCCTTGTCGAGGGCTTATACTTCTAAGACCATCCAAAATATACTTTTCTTGGTTTGGGGAGCTTTGCTCTTTTGTTGGGGGTGCTTTTTTGTTTGTTTTTTGAGAAAGAACTAAAGTGGGGAGTACAGGAAGAAGAGAATCTGGAAGGATGTGGGAAAAGGTAAGAATATGATCAAAATATATTGAAATTTAAAAATTATTTTCAATTATTAAAATACAATAGAACAAAGAGTAACAAATAAATGAATAGACCTTGACACACAAAAGTGGGAATAACAGAGAAAGGAAAGAATTATAGCTGCCATGAAGGGATGATGGGACAGAAAATTTTATTAACAGAAAATCCCCAAGAGCAAAGGATGTGAAATATGTTTATAAGCTTTTACAGGATTTTACACAAACTAATTTAGTTAACATAGGATACATGAAAGACATTCTGGAGGTCCAGTTATCACAAAATGAGGGCTATCATAGCACACAGAAAAGAATGTTTCTTAACTATCTTTCCCAGAGATCTTATTCTCTTTGGATGCACACCTTCCTAAGCCTGGATGGAGAAGGGAGGGCCTTGGATTTCCCACAGGGCAGAGCGCATTGCCCTCTCTTAGGACTGGAGGGGGTGGGGAGGTGGGTGGGGAGTGCGGGAGGAAAGTGGGAGAAGGAGAGGAAGTCGGAATTTTGATTGGTATTATTTATAAAGTAGTAAAACAAGAGGAAAAAAAACCTCTTTCCCAGAAAGAGCTGCAGGTAGAGGTGGCCTGTAGTTGGAGACTGCTTGTCATTCCCAGCTGCCCAGACCTGAAGTAATCACACAGAAACTGTATTAATTAAAACACTGCTTGGCCTATTAGCTTAGGCTTCTCATTAACTAACTCTTACATCTTAAATTAACTGCTTTCTGTTATTCTGTGTATTGTCACAAGGCTGTGCCTTATGGAGTAAAGTTCTGGCATCTGTCACCTTCAGCAGTACAAGGCATCTCCCTGACTCTGCCTACTCTCTCTCTATATTTTCCCCAGCCTGGCTATAGTCTGTTAAGCCATTAGCTGAAAGCAACTTATTTATCAATTAATGGCAATAAAACATATTCATAGTACACAGAGGGAATCCCACATCAGTAGCCTGATCCCTTCAGGCTGTGGGACATATCTCTCTAGAGTGGTTGACTTATGTGTGTGTAACTTAAGGTGGTCACAATTTACCACTGCAGTTGCTTTTCCAGCATTGTTTGTAGTGATGAAACTGGGGTGTTTAGCATAAGAAACATCATGCAGTATAAGAGATGAACAAGCATATCAAAAACACAATAAATGTAACCCATAGAGTTAACTTGGGATGACTATGGGATCTTTAAGGCTTCTATTCTTAACTAATAGTGGTAATGATGACTATGACATTGTCATTGACAGTGGCAGGGGATAGTTATTATGGTAGTGATTATAATTTTTTAGTGAAAAACCAATTAAATACAATCTAAATCATTAGATTATTGTGAATATAAATAAGAGTCACACAATTTTAATTTTCTTTTCAGAATTCTCCAAACCGAACATACCTTTTCAAAACAAACAGAACAAAAGAATTATAAGAAAGGCATGTCAAGAGAAATGCCATCCCTATTGGGTACCATTTATGTGTCATCGTCTCCCTTCTCACGGCGGCCTAATGCAATATATATGTTTTCCTTAATTCATTAAGCCACGATACTGAGTTTTGAAAGGCTCTCTAACTTCCCCAAGTTTGCTGAGCTTATCCAAACAACATTGTATCTATTTTCATTGAAAACAATAAGCTATTTATAGGCAGAACAGATAAAGTCAATATTAAAGAGAGGGGAGAAAGTGGTTTAAAAACTGTCAGGATTTGACTTGAATTTAGAGTTCTCCAAAGGATAGAAGATAAGAAAGGCTGTAATGGGACTCACAGTCTCCTTCCTTATACTGTTCTCTTCAGCAATAGATCCTCTCCCATGAATCAGCACCTCTGCTAGAAACCTAGCATTAGCTTTACTGACTGTGAATTAATGCTGACTTTGAAAAATTTATAAAACTGATCAGGAGGCCTAATTAATTTAACTCTTTGCTCATTTACCCAATCAGCCTCAGTGTAATGGCAGGTGTTTGTATAAGTAGGAAAAGAGCCAGAATGTCTTCAGTAAGAAATTGTGGACTTAGGCGTGAAAGCTAACAAAGTCAATTTATCCTTCCTTATAGGCATTCCAGCATCCCAATCATACCAAGATCAAAGTCAAAAATTCAATTAGTGAAAATCAACCCAGTATATTAATATATGTCTCAAAAATGAATATCAAAGATAAAATCCATTCATCTTCTTCCTTATCGTGATCCTGTAGAGTTTTAGATAAAGATGAAAACTGAGGGTTATAAGACAAAACATTTAAAGAAAGTGAGGAAATAAAGACTATGATTGGTCTTTGGAAAAGCCTACCATGCAGTAAGTCTGGCATGCCCTCTGCACTTGTGATTATTGAGGCAGGATGATGTCTGGCCACCGTTAAAACCTCACAGGGGTTTTTTCCTTGGTCACTGCACCCTCACACTTGACGGCATCTATGTCCTGATCCAAACCTCGGTAGAATCACTTGCCTTCTCAGTTTCTCTGTGTGTTTTCAATTAAGATACCCAGGAGAACCTGGATTCCTTATGTTTCATAGGAGGCTTAGGAACCTGACACATTTGAAAAGTCTTTTCCAGACATTTCCTTCTGCTATTGATATGCAAAAGGTCTCCTAGCAGATGTAGTGATTTTGTCCATACTCATTTAAAACACATTCCCATCCTGCTTTTCACATCTTCTTTTTCCCACGTTGGCGAGTTTCTATCAGATGGCTGCCTCATCTTGTTACCATATCCATATATCTGTCTAGTTTTGGTACCGTGTTCTGGGATAAGACAGATTTTACTACTTACCTTCCCATTGAAAGGAAAGACCAACTAACATTTACCTTTGTGTTCCATCTGATATACAAATGATCAAGCCTGAAAACTTAGTGCAACTTTGTTCCCTAGAACAAATGGCAATAAAGTGGTAAGCAGCAGTTTTAGAGTTCTTCCGAAATGTTCTGTATGAAGCTGTAGTCTTCTATATGACTCCGAATTACAAAACATCAACAAACAATAACGATATTGATGCTATATTGGTAAGCACTACTGCCTTCCAACAGGACAATTAAATGAGCCTTCTTCCTTTGCTAACATGTAGTTTAATATGATTACATCAACATTAAGACTAGGTATCTCTTAAAAATTCGGTTTATAGATAATCCAGACTACTGCTAACACTGTGTTTCTCTATCAAATCCAAATAGTGACTTCTTTGTTTAACATTGATAGAGGCTAATGACTAAACATAGGAATTGATGGTTTTCACAAAAATTGATCTTGTTCCTTCTCAAAGTGTGCTTTCAGTAGTTCTAGGTCCTGAATAATTTGCTTAGACTGCAACAGCTATTTATTTCTAGGAAGAAAATTGAACTTTTGCTATTTATTATACTCAAAATATCCTTGAGTTTCTCCATCATCCTCTGGTATGACTAGTATTTTTTGTAGGATTAATATTTTTAACTGTTGTGGCTTTTGCAAATGTTAATATTTTAGGGTGAAGACTTACTCAACTCACACATTAATGCTTTGTGTTGTGCAAAATATCTAAATCAAGACACAATTTAGAAAGAAAAAAATCAATATGGTTCAAATTCCAGAGACTAGAAAATGTCCTTATACTTCAAGCAAATGCTGATGATCAGAAAGTAGTCCATAATTGCATTACTTTTGTTTTTGGCTTTGAGAATAGTTAGTTTGACCACGGTGTATGCTATACTCATCCTTTGTCATTTCCTATGCATTCTAGACTACAGCCCATTTTCAAACTGTCTGATATATAACAACAGATATGTGTATGGAATCGAATACTTAAAGCCACAATGAAATGACTTTAGACACACACTTTAAAGGTAATTTGTAGTGTGGTAAAAGATTTTAAATTAAAAGGGCCATTTTCAATAGAGAACTATGATATTAGTAAAGCCCTTGTAGGTTCTATGACATGCCTAGTCGTGGAATGTTGACCAGATTTACTGTGCCAAGCATGAATTGCTCTCTGTGGTGTAAGCTTTGTATTCAACCAGAAAATGGCTGATTTCCCCTCAATAGTCATGCTACCACCTCACCAATAAGTACATCATGCCAGACAGAGCAGTGTTACAGCTTGCAATGTGTGCAGCTATGTAAGACCATTGATGATTTCTTCCCCCCCAATTCACACTATGAATGCAAGCCAGCAGTGAGTAAGCTTCCAGCTCCATTCCACCTTGATTCCCCTATGTACCATAACCAAACTATGTGATGTCTTCATCAACAACCTGAATGACCAGAAATTAGTGAGGATATTCATTTAATAACCTATGTCTTCTGGAAGCAATTTTTTGGAAGGAAGCTTCAAACAGACTAAATAAACAAGCAAGCACAATTAGCAAACTATACTGTCTTCTGTCTCCAGTCTGCCTATGAAGACTGATAAGTTTCAGCTGTTTTCCTTCTAACTCTATTCAATAGGTCCTACAAGTAGAAAGCACACGTGCAAGCCAGTAAAACACTCTCCCAGATGTTCATTCCACATTCTGATCTTGTTAAATACATTCTAATCACCTATTTTAAAATGTATCAGTTTTAAGAAATATAAACTCATTCTTCTGTCCAGGGTATTTGCAATGTAACCCTATGTCTTTCCAGCTCTTTTCATTCCCTTCTGAGTAGTCTCTACTTTTATGCCATGCTTTTGTTCTCATGCATGCTAGAAGTTGACACATTCAGGGATTTATAATTTTACAAGTTTAATTTTATTTCCAATCATTTTTTTAATCTGCCATTTTAGGATGTATGCTAACTAACTGGGGATGTGCCTTTCTAAAACGATCTGTTGCTTGGCAAACATAACATTCTTGTACTTCAATTAAAAAGAAATCACCAGCTGATTGAGTGTACTTTCACACCTCAATTTATATGTTTTTATAATCAAATGTATATGTAAGAATATTCTATCTTATTCTTGAAACTATTATGAGTAAATACTATTCAGTAAAAATAGGACATGTCTTATTTTGTTATTTTATAAGTTAAATTCATGAAATACTAATGACCGTTTAGGTACAGAATGAAAATTCTTCTCATATTTGCTGTCATTCAGTTCTATGGGATAGAATTTATACTGTTATTGTTTTAATTAAGCATTCATTGTCATTCAGTATTTAAATGAATTCTCATATTTCATGACCTTAAACAAAGCTCAAAATCTTTCTACAACATGCCTCATTATTCTCTCTTTTTTCCCATATATTATGTCATTCTTTGTCAAAATCTTAGTCTTTCTTTGTTGTTTTTGTCTTGGTAAGAAAAAATTTTCCATAATTTTAAAGTGATTGCAATAGTTCATTTAAGATATAGAGGTAGTGACAGATGTTAATATTTAGTTTTTGTTATACAAATTGTAATTATAAATACTAATGTTTACATTTTGTAAGGTGTTTATAAATTATTTTATGTATAGTATAGCATCTAAAATTAACTTTCTCTGAATATGTATTATTAGTTTGAACTATTAGTTCAACATTGAGAGGCTATTTTTACTTTGGCCTTTTGAAGAGGCATGGAAGAATTTAGCATGTTTCTACTCAGCCTGGCCTCAAACTTCTAGGCTCAAAAGTTCATTCTGCTATTGACCCCTGAGTTGCTGGGACTACAGCTGTTAGCTATTCACCTGGTTAAAGATTATTCTCCTTGTAGCATGATTAACAAAAACCAAGAGACAGATATTCATGTAAAAAACGACCATGCCCCTTAATAAATATGGAAGTACTACTGAATTTCAATTCAAGTAATATGTCTAGAGGTTATTGCTACACTATATGTTAGAAGAAAAAAGTGAATCTTTTTTTTTCATCTCTGATCTTTATGTAAGCTCTATTTGTTAAAATACAAATAAAATAATACTACATTCTCACTTTTTTCTAAAATAAAAGAGGCTATAACTAACATAAGAAAAGTGATATACAGTAAGTACAATGACTATATACAATCTATATAATATAGGCAATAAATACATCAACAATGTCTAGTCCATTTGCATTTGACAACTTCAGAGAATATACTCCAGAGTCCAAAATCTTTTTTATTGATTTTTATTGAGCTCTACATTTTTCTCTGCTTCTCTCCCTGCCGCTCCCCTCCCTTCTAACCCTCTTCCATGGTCCCCATGCTCCCAATTTACTCAGGAGATCTTGCCTTTTTCTACTTCTCATGTAGATTACATCCATGGATGTCTCTCTTAGAGACCTTATTGTTGTCTAGGTTCTCTGGGATTGTGATTTGTAGGCTGATTTCCTTTACTTTATGTTAAAAACCACTTATGAGTGAGTACATATGATATTTGTCTTTCTGGGTCTGGGT
>LOEQ01001828.1:105483-122896 GCA_001685075.1 Bramus lutescens
TGTATATTGCCTTTATTATGTTTAGGTATGTTCCTTGTATCCCTGCTCTCTCCAAGATGTTTATCATGAAGGGATGTTGTATTTTGTTGAAGGATTTTTCAGTATCTAATGAGATGAACATGTGGTTTTTACTTTTCAGTTTGTTTATATTGTGGTTTATGTTAACAGCTTTTCGTATGTTGAACTGTCCCTGCATCTCTGGAATGAAGCCGAGTTGATCATGGTAAATGATTTTTCTGATGTGTCCTTGGATTCAATTTGCCAGTATTTTATTTAGTATTTTTGCATCAATGTTCATGANTATTGCCTTTATTATGTTTAGGTATGTTCCTTGTATCCCTGCTCTCTCCAAGATGTTTATCATGAAGGGATGTTGTATTTTGTTGAAGGATTTTTCAGTATCTAATGAGATGAACATGTGGTTTTTACTTTTCAGTTTGTTTATATTGTGGTTTATGTTAACAGCTTTTCGTATGTTGAACTGTCCCTGCATCTCTGGAATGAAGCCGAGTTGATCATGGTAAATGATTTTTCTGATGTGTCCTTGGATTCAATTTGCCAGTATTTTATTTAGTATTTTTGCATCAATGTTCATGAGTGAGATTGGTCTGTAATTCTCTTTCTTAGTAATGTCTTTATGTGGTTTGGGTATCAGGGTAATTATAGCCTCATTAAAAGAGTTTTGCAGTGTTCCTTCCATTTCTGCTGCGTGGAATAATTTGAGGAGTATCGGTATTAGTTCAGAATTCTGAGCTAAAACCAGCTGGCTTTTTTTGGTTGGGAGACTTTTGATGACTGTTTCAATTTTTTAGCAGTTATATGTCTGTTTAATTTGTTTATCTGGTCTTGATTTAATTTTGATAAGTGATATTTTTTCCAGAAAGTTGTCCATTTTCTTTAAGTTTTCCAATTTTGTAGCGTACAGATTTTTGAAATATGATCTGATGATTCTCTGGATTTCCTCCATGTATGTTGTTATGTCCCCCTTTTCATTTCTGATTTTGTTAATTTGGATATTCTCCCTCTGCCTTTTGATTAGTTTTGATAACTATTTGTCTATTTATTAATTTTTTTAAAGAACCAGCTCTTTTTTCATTGATTATTTGTATTGTTTTCTATGTTTCTGTTTTGTTGATTTCTGCTCTCAATTTGATTATTTCCTGCCTTCTAGTTCTCTTTGGTGAGTTTGTTTCTTTTTGTTCAAAAGTTGTCAAATGTTCTGTTAATTCACTAGTGTGAAATTTTTCCAGCTTCTTTATAAAGGCATTTAGTGCTTATGAACTGTTAATTTAGTTTTCATTGTTGGTGATGTTAATTTGTGTGTTTTTCCCTTCTTTTGGATTAGCTGCTGTGAGATCATCAATTGTCTGTGTTTTTGTTGATGTAGCCAACTTCCTTGGGTTGGAGTTTTCCTTTTAGTATTTTGTGTAGGGCTGGGTTTGTGGCTAGGTATTGGTTAAATCTGGTTTTGTCATGGAATGTCTTGTTTGGTCCTTCTATGGTGATGAAAGTTTTCCTGGGTATAATAGTCTGGGCTGGCATCTGTGGTCTCTTAATGTCTGCATAACGCTTGACCACAAACTTCATGTTTTCTTTGTCTCCAATGAAAAGTCAGGTGTAATTCTGATAGGTCTGCTTTTATATGTTATTTGGCCTTTTCTCTTTGCAGCTCTTAATATTCTTTCTTTATTTTGTATATTTATTGTTTTGATTATTATGTGGTGAGGGTAGGGTACTTTTTCTGATCCAGTCTTTTTGGTGTTATGTATACTTCTTGTATCTTCATAGGCATATTTTTCTTTAGTTTGGGAAAGTTTACTTCTATGATTTTGTTAAATATATTTTCTGTGCTTTTTGACTTGAACTCCTTCTCCTTCTGTATCTATTATTGTTAGGTTTGGTTCTCATGGTGTCCCATATTTCCTAGATATTTTGTGTTAAGCTTTTGTTGGATTTAATGTTTTCTTTGACTTCTGAATATATTTCCTCTATTGTATCTTTAGGACCTGAGATATTCTCTTCCTTCTTTTGTATTCTGCTGTTTATGTTTGCATTTCTGGTTCCTGATCATTTTCTCATGATTTCTGTTTCTATAATTTCCTCAGCTTGTCTTTGCTTTATTGTCTCTATTTCAGTTTTCAAATCTTGAATAGTTTTTTTCATATATTTGATAGCTTTTTCTTGGTTTTCATTATTGAATTTGCTGATGTCTTCCAATTTTTTGTTTATCTTTTCTTCCATTTCTTTGAGGGAATTTCTCATTTCCTCTTTAAGAGTCTCAATCATTCTCCTAAAGTTACTTTTAAGGTCGGTTTCTTCTGCTTCATCTATATTTTGTTGTTCAAGTTTTGCTGTTGTAGGGTCTCTAAATTTTACTGGTGTCATTTTGCTCTTTGTGGTGTTGTGTGTGTTCTTAACTTGTCTGCTCATCTTTTCCTCTAATTGGTGTGGTTGGGGCTGTCTGTGACTCTGTTGATTAATCTTCCATGTGCCAGTAGACCCAAAGCTCAGACAGTTGTTCCTCATGGTACAGTCAGTGTTATGCTTCTAGTCACCCCATTGGTCACTCCGTGTTCCTAGAGGTCACTCAGTGCTCCAGGGTTTGTTCTGCTCCCATGGAGTTTGCTGTATCAAGCCTGCTCTGGTCTAGGCTGCCAGCTCAGACCTGTTTCTGTAAATGTTCCTGGTCTGATCTGCTTCTGTGGAGGACCCTGACTTTGGATTGGTCCTGCAAAGGTCTCTGGCTCTGATCTTCTCCCTCAGAGGCCCCAGACTCAGGTGTGGCTGGACCCACAGAGAACCTTGCTCAGGGCGTATCCCTTTAGAGGTCCCAGACTCATGCCCAGACCCACAGAGGTTTCTACGCCCCTGTGCCTGCTCCTGTGGAGTTCCCTGTCTCCAAATTCTTGTATCATGTTGTGGTTCTCCAGCTCACCAAAGCTCTCAGCTC
Source organism: Bramus lutescens (assembly GCA_001685075.1). NCBI lineage: Eukaryota > Metazoa > Chordata > Mammalia > Rodentia > Cricetidae > Bramus > Bramus lutescens. Next base: position 108,434 of record LOEQ01001828.1, read on the forward strand.
ATCATCCCTACAGCACAGACTGAGCCACCGGGAAAAAAAATGAATCTTACCTAGGACTTAAAATAGTTGTCTATTTATTAATTCATCATTGGGTCATCTCTATTTTGTTACTTATTCCAACATGACACCAACACTTCCTAAGTTTGTTACTGTTCAATTTTGTTGTTGTCATGGTTATAGATATCATAGTATCAAATAGACATTTATTGGGGCACTTGGGTTGCCATGACTTATTGAGTATTCTTCTTATACCAATCTGTTTTCTACCCACTTCTCCACAGTGCCACAGACAACTATTTCTTTTTTTTTTCTTTTGTGTGTTTGTGTCCCTAGATACTATAAGTTGATTTCTATTTCTGGTTCATCAAAACATACTGCAGGGTTTGTTTTTAATGAAACTTAAACTGGATTTGTCTACACTGTCAACTATATTGGTGAGCTATTTTCTACCAAAAAATATAAAACCTTAGAAAAATACTGTAATGAGTTCCTTGGATGTCTGTTAGATGAAAGTTGTGGTTGCTTTATTGATCTTTTTTCAGGCATCCACAGACTGGGCACTGGTTGGACCACAGTATTTGTCAGACTCCATTGGGCAGCTTAGCTCTGTTTCATTTATCTCACATTTGTTTTAGACTATTGGGCTAAGCACAACATGCCATTATCATGGAGATAAAAGATGACAAAGAGAACAAGCCATAGTAATAATATATTATATAATATATTTAGACTATGTATACTATTATTTCTTTACATATTTCACTTGTCAAAGAAAGCTACATACTGAATAAAAATTTTAAATTTATAGAAGTGTACACTGTTTTTATAGCAAACAAATGTGTTATGATATAACAAATGATGGAATGAAAGGTTGCAAAACTGGTATCAATAACTCAGTCTTTCACATTGATCTTACCAACTCACCTGCCCTTTGATAGTTCTACAGACATATTTACCCCATATTAATATCTTTGCCATACTTTTCCTTTATTATGAGCTAATCTTTCATCTTTGCTGGTATTTACTAAACAGCCATCTCCTTGAAAACATATAGTATATTGTGATCACTCTAAAATAATTGACAATCTTCTCACACTGCATACATCACAGAACCTTGCTGCTTTCTTATCAAAATCAGCAGCTTTGGATATGTTATTTTACTTGCTTTTTGAGTGTTTGCCTCTTTAGGATTCAAGCTCCATGAATGCAGTGTCTATATTTATCACATTGTCATATATCCTCAGCAGGACACAAGGTTATGCACATGGCATTAAAACAGCAAATATTTTTAATTACTATTTTTTAAAAATATTATTGGAATAATTTCATCTAAAATGGTAGAAAATGTAGAATTGGAAGTTTTCTCTCCATGTGTGAGATGTTTATTGCTGTGATTGGAAGAGAAAGGTGAAGAAAATAATTTTGGATAAATAAATTACTGTTCTGCTAGTTTTTGTAATTTGGTATTATTTTAATATAAAAGGCAGCTATTCTTAGCTGGTTTTTTTTCTTACTTGCAATGATATAAGATTAAAACAGACCATTGAGAATATCACTGCAATGCCACAAGAAAGATGGTTGTTTGGAGCACCCAAGAGAACAGACACCAGCCAAGCTTCTCATAGCATGATTATACAGAGCATGTACTCTGTTTTGCATATGTACTCCGCTTAATCATTTTCAAACATGACACCATTATTCCTCATAATATTCTCATGAAAGATGTATTAGTGTATATTCTTCCTTTCTGAATAAATATACAAAATTAGAGAAAATGAAACTTGCCAAAATTACTAGGTAATGTTCTGTATGTGGTAGACTTATACATTTAAAACACTGAGAGTCGAGATCTTAAATGTTTTAATCCATTTACTGACAAAAAAGGGAACTCATCCTTAACTATTTTTAGCCCAGGAACTTGGTGTGCGAAAAGTACTAAAGTAAAACTTCTGCTTAAATGGAGAATTCTAAGCACTTTTGTTGGCAGTATGAAATGTTATCTGAATAAGATGAAAAATATATTATTTGAACACGACATGTGTATATATGCATGTGTTCCCTTGACTTCATATCAGGCTGAGTTCACTGTAACAATTTCAGCATTCAGAATCATGTCAGCCTCATGAAGCCTCTACACCATGGTGGGAGGATACTAACGGGAAAATATGAAAAGATTGAAGGCAATGCCTTGTAAAACAGAAGCAATGTACATGGACATGATCTAATTGAATGTCCTTGGCTTGCTGATGTTGGAAGATCAGAGATGGAGAAGATACACAAAAGACCCAGGATCATTAAGGAAGAAAGCCTAGGAACTATACTTAAGTTCTTACATATAGAGAAAGCATGACATACCAAAGACTATGCATACCTGTACACCAGAGCAATAGAAAACCACCTGATGAGCACATGCCACACGCTTTGAATCTTCTGCAGTTGTGGTTTATACTGCATGCTGATATAAAGTTCACTCTCACTATTATCATTCAAAAACATGAAGCATCTCTTAATCTTTTAGATTTTTTATTTTTTCATACTTTTTTCACTCCTGTAAATATAGTAAGTTCCCCTTCTTGATTTCTGGCTTGAGTCACTTAAATGTTTTGGGAAAGTCCCTTTTCTAGGATTGCAGTGGCAATCTGCATTAGAATAAACATTCTATACTCTTTAAGAATATTGGCTCTGAAGCAAGATGCTTGGGTTTATAACAAACATAGAGTACAATGTGTGAATTCATTTGTAAAAAATAAGCTTTTTAAAAGTTTAGCTTAACATTTCCATTGTAAGATGTAAATGATCAAAGTGTCTATCTTGTCTTTCTTGCAGAACATTGATATCATGCATTATTTATTACATGCTCCTTGCTTTTACTCAGCAATGCTACTTCTACAGTCATATTTTATCAATTCTTATCCCTCTGTCTATACACATGTACACATAAAATTATGTACACAATTATTGAATTCTTAAGTACAAAGCAATAGCAGATTCTTATTTCAGTTTATTTATTTTCACATGGCTGAGCTGGAATTTATGATTTTCCATATTTATACTTTTTAGTGTGGAACATGGAACCATGACCTTTCCATTAATATATCCTCTGGATTATGTCCCAAAATTTAAGTCATGCTATTACTTTCATAGGTTCATTATTAGCCCCAGAGTAAAAAACAGTGGTAAAATAGAAAGTCTAGGCTAGACATTGACTATGTTAACTCCATGGCTTGGGATATTCATGCCAGAAAGATATTGGAAGACTCTGACATGTGTCCCAGAATAGTTAGTAGAATAAATATTTCTACACAACAAATATCAGTAATATCCAGTTCCTATTAGGGAAAACCCATTGTGTTCCCTCTAAATATTGTCAAATGTCTCACAAAGAGCAGAAAGTGTCTGCAGGTAAGGATCGCTGATCTAACTTCTTATCCATTAACATCTGAAATGTGTGATTGTTCCTATCAGCATATGATCTCAAACAAGTCACCTTAGTACTCTAAAGCCTCAGATTCCTCATTTGTGAAATCGATATAATCCCAGCTGCTACATATAAATGCTGTGATGACTAAAGGAGATACTGTTTTATAGTGTCTACCGTGGAGCGTAGCAATAGTACAACTTGTCTCGTTGATCCAAATTCAAAAATTTCTAGTGCTTATAGTCAGAATTAGAGAAAAGGGTCTTAATATGCATAGATCAGATGGAGGAAATCTTGCCAGTCTCAAACTTTCTGACTTTTCTCCAACTCTGGCATGCATTTCCACTTGATTTGACCTGTGTTAGCTAAAACTCGCAGTGTTGTAAGTAACCTTCATGCACCACCTGCCTCTCCTGGCAACCCCAACTTAAAAGGAGAAGTCAGACGTGGGAGAGAAAACAAAGCACAAGTACAACACACTGACAAATGGGTAAGGGTAGAGTTTGTAGCTAAAAGGAAGTGAATTCATTGGCTCTCCATAACACAGAGCATTTACCGCCTAGATGACTTCACGCACTCAAACGTTAAGAGAGATATTATACTTTATACCTGAGAAATAATGTTCCTTAATGTGATAAAAGTATTATTATTATTATACAAAAAGGCCATTAAATTATCATATTGCATCCCACTAGAGGAAAAAAGCAGCTGCAAATATAGAATCACATTAACTTTAAAATTTATTTAATTATGCCACTGAAGCTATAAATAAAATATTGTGATGTTGAAATAACACTGGATGTTTTAGAGTATGTAAATAAAATTCCATAGAGTGAGCATTGTGTGGGGTGAGAATCTTTCCAATATTGTGATATGACTCTTTTAATTAATTAATTAATTTTTAAAAAACAATCTATTCTCATATTACATACCACTCCCAGTTCCCATCTCTCCCCTACTCCACCGCCACCCTATCCATTTCTCAGAGAGAGTAAGGGCTCCCTTGGGAAGTCAACAAAGTCTAGCATATCACTTTGAGGAAGGACCAAGGCCCTTCCCACTATGTCTAGTCTAAGCAAGATATCCCTCCAAAGAGAATGGGCTCAAAAAAGCCAGAACAAGCAATAGGGATAAGTCCTGGTCCAAGTAACAGTGGCCCCATAGACTGTCACCTACATTCAGAGGGCCTAGTTTGGTCCTGTACTAGTTTCTCTTCTGTCAGTCCAGGGTCAGGGAGCTCCCATTAGCTCAAGTAAGCTCTTTCAGTGGGTGTCCTCATCATGGACTTGACCCCCTTTGCTCATATTATCACTCTTCCCTCTCTTCGACTGGACTTCAGTTGCTGGATGAAGGTTCTGTGATAACAATTGAGTTAGTCATCAATCTGATTACAGGGGAAGGCCAGTTCAGGCACGCTCTCCACTATTGCTTAGGGTCTTAGCTGGGGTCATCCTTGCAGATTCCTGGGAATTTCCCTTGTGCCAAGTTTCTTGCTAGCCTCATATTAGCTTCCTCAATCAAGATGTCTCTTTCCGTGCTCTTCTTTTCTGTCTTTTCCTCAACTCAACCATCTCGTTCCCTCTTGTTCTCCCCCTTCCCATTCTCCCCTCCTCCTCTCCTTTCACCCTCTCTTCTCCCCTCACCCCCACACTCCCAATATTCTCAGGAGATCTTGTCTACTTCCCCTTTTGAGGGGATCCTTGTATGTTTCTCTTAGAGATTTTCTTGTTACCTACCTTCTCTGGTGTCCTGTACTAAATACTGGCTATCCTTTGTATTACTCCTAATATTCACTTATGAGTGAGTGCATATTGTGTTTGTCTTTCTGGGTGTGGATTGCCTCACTCAGGATATTTTATTCCAGTTTCATCCATTTGTGTGCAAATTTAAAGATTCCATTGCATTTTTACTGCTGAGTAGTGTAAATGTACCACATTTCCTTTATCCATTCTTTCATTAAGGAGCATCTAGGTTGTTTTCAATTCCTGGCTATTACAAATGAAGCTGATATGAACGTAGCTGAGCAAATGTCCTTGCAGTATGATTGAGCATCTTTTAAGTATATGCCCAAGTGTTGTATTTCTGGGTCTTGAGGTAGGTTAATTCCAAATTTTCTGAGAAAACGCAATACTGATTTCCAAAGTGGCTGTATAAGTTTTCACTCCTACCAGTGACTCTTAATAGGATAGATCAAAATGGACTAACCTGCAGGCAACAGAACTGAAAAATACTACTCAACTATCTTTGTTTAGAATAAAAATTGAAAATTAAAAAAAAGATATGACAACTTGCTGTAAAAATATATTTGTTCATTTTCCTTTCTTAAGCAAAATAGCTGAAGGTAGTTCTTCCCAATAGAGGATCCTGATATGTTTATGGAGTCATCCTTCTCTTGAATTAAAAAGACCTGTTCTTCTTCTTTCTTTCTATCTTCCTGCACTCCTGCCTTCCACACAATCTTTCTGCTTACCCTCTGTTCTTTCTACCTACCTTCTGTCATTTACGAATCCAGCAAATATGTGTTGAGTACGGGAAGCTGTTGTCAGTGGTACATTTGGTAAATATGAATAAGCCATGGGTTAAGATTGGCCTAGCATTTCAATGAAACATTTTACTTTATTGTTAAGAATGATTTTGACATAATTAGCAACAAAATTATATATACACATATATTTATATATACATATATATCTTATAATTAAGCTAAGATTTTTGAAAAGTAGCACAAATAATTGGAATCTCTCTAACTTCGCTTTGCTCTCACCACAGTTATAATTTTTTCTTTCAACATACACATAAGAAAGACAGACACATACCCCAGCTCTTGACCTATCCTTCAGATATGTACACATATATGCACAAGCTTACAAATAAGTACACGTAAGCTATATACCTCATCCATTATCTTGTTTCTACATAACTACTGATTAAAATATTTTTTAATTTCTTATTATTTATTAAAATTGATTTTAATTGCTTTATTAGGGAATGTGAAAGCAAGCACAAGATTTTAGTGTTTGAACCAAAGCCAGCTTCCATTCTAAGTGTTTTGAAGACCGTATTCTCTTTGCCTTTTATCAGCTCATTCTTTTTATTTAGTAGTAGCCTTATATTCACTTCCTTGACTATCTTATGAGACTTTAAGTTTTTTGACTCTTTATGAAAAATTAAAGATGAATTATTTTGTCTCATTTTCCTATATGTTAAGCAATACCTTTTTCTGTGGCTCTGGTTGATCTAATTCACTATGTATTTCAGATTGGCTTTGACCTCGTGTGAAGCTTCTATTCTGATCTTCCTGAATTCTGCTTATACAAATAGGTGCTGCTAGGCCATGATTTAGTTTTTTACTTTATGATTGTAAACAAAATTTGTCAGAATGTTTATCATAAATTTAATAATAATATGGATGGGAATAGTCTTAGACTTTTCTATGAGTGTTCAATCAAGAGAATATTTTCAATGTAAACACTCATTTAACTATGAATGTTGCAATATTTTAAGATTTAAATGCACTTTACATGTACTTCAATATATAACAACCACAAAAATGCATTTTAAAAAACATGAGGAAGATTCTAAGTTTACGCCTTTACCCATTAATCTATACATACCTGAAAGTGTAATTTTTATTTTTAATGTATTTCAAATATTATTGTCTTATTTACTTTTCAATTGCTATGAAGAGATATCATGACCAAAACAACTTATAGAAGAAAGACCTTTTTGACCCTCATAGTTTCAGAGGGTTTGAGATCAGGACCATCACAACTGGAACATAATCAGTCAGAAAGGCCTGGCACTAGAGTAGTGGCTGAGAGCTTACATTTTGAGATACATTTAGCAGGAAAAGAGAGGTTACTAAGAAACAACATTTTAAAAAAATGAGCCTATGGTACCCATTCGCTTTCAAATCCCTAAAATCATAAAGTACTTTTTATATAAGTCTCATAGTATTTTCCTTTCATCTTGAAAAAGAAAACTAAGCTGCATTTAGTTGTTCACATCTTTCATCTCAGCATTCAAGATGCTGAGGTCAACCTGATCTGCATAGCAAGTCACAGGAAGCAAACTCAATATGGGAAGATCCTGTTGCTAAAACAAAATAGAATACTAACCACAGTTTGATGAAGTCCCCTATCTAAGGTAACATATTCATGATGTGGGAATCTCCTCTGTATGCTGTGAATGCCATTGGTTGATAAAGAAACTGCTTTGGACCTATAGCTAAGGTAGGTGGGGAAAACTAAATTGAATGCTGGGAGAAAGGAAGCAGAGTTCAGAGAGAAGCCATGTAGACCCATCGGAGACGGATGCCAGAACTTTAGCCAGTTAGCCATAGCCTCATGGCAATATACAAAATAATGGAAATTAGTTAAACTGAAATGTAAGAGGTAGCCAATAAGAAGCTAGAGCTAATGAGCCAAGCAGTAATTTAATTAATGCAAGTTTCTGTGTGATAATTTTTGGGCCTAAGCTGCAGGGAGGCTGGGAAACACATGGTGTCCTCCTTACAATATAGTCAGGCTTAAGCCATCCCACATAATACTGGAACCTGAGGCTTCTGATTCACTGTCTAGCAGCCTGTTCACCTTATTCATTTCTATATTGTGTATTTTAACACTTTGAAGAAAAAATATTCATGTTCTCAGCCTCAGAAGTTCTGTATACAATCATGTGACATAAAAACTATTAACTTGAATTGTTTTATGTGCCTAAATTTTCAAGAAACACATGCAAATATATTTTCCTTTTATTATAAGAACAAAATTTTATGGAGGGTTTTAATTTTAATATGCTCTGCATCCTTTTGTGTTTTGCCATCCCACTTTCTAGATTAACACCCTCTTTGCTCTATCATTATGTTACTTGACACTGGGTTTCTCAGTGTAGTGTGTGTGTGTGTGTGTGTGTGTGTGTGTGTGTGTGTGTGTGTACACCCATGGCTTTGTATCCCACATGTTCTCTTTTGTTTATCATTATGCACTTTGTCCCAGATTCTGTATTTGAGTGGAGTACATCACAAATTGTTGCTGTTAATGTTCCCACTAAAGCTCTTTGCAAACAGAAAAATGATTCAAAGATAACAAAGCAGGTAGATAAGAGAGCTAATTATTCATCTTTGAATTTCTAATCTTTCTCAAGGAAAAATAAAAATAAAAGATGTGCGAGTTTAGAAAACACAGACAAGGTGAATACAGATGCTTGCTATTCTGGGACAGATGTCAGAGCATTCACTCAACTCAGGAATAACTATGTAATATTCAGAAAGCATTGTGTGAGAAAAACAATCACAAGCACAGGCATAAAAATTGCAAAATGGTGCTTTCTATAGAAATTGGTCAATATTGCATTATGCTAAGACAAAAAATGGTGTAATTGGAAATGTGAATTTCAATACAGATTTGATCTTGTCAAATGAAAAGGAAAAAAAAAGACCTTAGGTAAAAAATGAAGATTCAAATATAGATCTTTTTAGTTGTACCTGTTGAGACCAAATACATAGCTTTCAAAATTTATTGAACATATTTGAAACTTAATTAAAATATCTCTTATCCTCTTACACTAATTATATAATGTGAAAAAAGAAAGCTTGGCTTAGATAGAAAGGAATCTACTTCTAATGCCTTGCTAGCAGACTGAAGCAGAAGTGATGTGGAATTCCCCTCTCTATGCTGTGAATATCATTGGTTAATAAAGGAACTTCTTTGGGCCTATAGCAGAGCTATAGGGGAGCAGAGCTAGGTAGGGAAAATTAAACTGAATACTGGGAGAAAGGAGGCAGAGTTAGGAGCTGCCACTGGAGACAGATATGACAGAACCTTGCTGGTTGGCCACGAGCCTCATGGTAAAATATAAAATAATTGAAATAGGTTAAATTAAGATGTAAGAGTTAGCCAATAAGAAGCTAGATCTAATGGATGAGAAGTGATTTACATAATATAGTTTCTGTGTGATTGTTTCGGGGATAAGCAGATGGGAACCAACAAGTGGCCTTCATTACTACACACTGGTACCCAACATGGTGGACTAAATCTATGTAAAACCTGAGAAAGCTTAAAAAGGAATCCTAGACACAAAAGAACAGAGTTAAGCATGGTTTCTTGGTAGCCAGCATTTTGCTGGTGGCATGTCACAGCTCCATTAAGAGAGATTTTCCTGATTCAGCGGTAGCAGAAAAATGCTGTGCTGTTTTGAAACTGTGGCTTCCTGGTTCACCAGCACAAAGGGCTCTAACTCTTTCTCAGGAGGTTTGGCTACCAAGTATTTAAAAGGGGTTTATGAACAGAGTGTTACAACCTGTTTAATGGCACAACATCGACCAACTATATACCTGGTACTGGGGCTATGCATGGCTTTCAGACATGGTGAACAGATATCCACCATGTTGCTCTGGGCAGGGCAAGCAGGAAGTTCTGTATATACCCTAACAATGCTGAAGCTTAGATTTTTGAAGAAGCAATTAGCATTTTAAGAAGCACTCCTGGACAGTAAAGAATTACAGATACACAATATGACAGATTCAGACATAAAAGAGCTCTAATGGGTCACAGTGTTGGATAAATGAATGTAGACTTGGGAGGGAAAAACAAATACAGACAGTTATACAGTGATAGATTAAAGGAGTAAAAAAATCCACATAAAAATGCAATATACACAGAGAGTCTGGATTAGGTAGTGTTGTGTTTTCTTTTGAATTTTTGTGAAAGAGCTAAGTAACCAACATATATACTTTAAAGGTATTTTGTCTTTAAAATATGGATCTAAGGATATGTTGCTTTGAAAATAAGGTTCTTCTTTTATTTCTACAGAGGATGAGAACCTGTGGATAGCTTCCAGACTAATATGGTTTGATGCACCAAGACCCCCTGAAAGGTGGCTTTAAACACACCCCAAAATTTACTTCGCCCAACTGCTTACTGAGATGAACCTAACACAACATTCACCATAAAAGACTGGATTAACAGCACCCCCAATCAGGAGGAAGTAGTCTAAAGAACTATGACCATATTCCCAAATATTGTTTATAAATATTTGTTTATATTTAAGGGGAGATATGCTATAAAGATTTGCATTGGTATGGATCTTCATTTATTGATACAAATTTAAGATCAATTTTGTTCTATGTATACTTCAGCTCTCAATTAAGGTATTGTGTTTGTTCAGCTCATTTAAAAAATGTAATGTATAATTAAGGAATATAAGCAAATAGAGAGTCATCTTTAATAGTCAAGCTTGTAGTCATGTTTGTTATGTTTTCTATATGTACAGTGATATATTTCAGATAGATAGATATTCTTCAACTACTTCAAACAGCTATAAAATTTGGCATTTAAAATGTTTTAATAACTTAGGACTTTTCATGACAATGAGGCACATCTGCTCCTGTCAGCACCAGTAACTTCAAGAGGAAGATGGGCACTGAAGCGGCTCCTTATGGAGTTTGCTAGCCATTTGGGCAAGAAACTGCTCTTGCCTGGATTGCTTGTTGCTATGCTGTATGAACTGGACAAGCAGGCCCCACAGAGAAATGACTGCTGAGCTTGCCTGAAGGTGAGATAATCCTTTGCAGTTCCTGCTTCATGAAAGAGTCTGCCAGACATTCTGCAGGACACAGAAGAAAGTGACTGACAAACTGTCAATATAGGCAGAACTGTCTTTGAAATTTCTTGCTTCATGAAAAAGTCTTCTGGATACTATGGGCCTGTAGGCTAAAGATGGGTGCCCCAAAGGTATAGAAGAACTTTGGGTGACTACCAGGCAGCAAGATGTCTCTATCAATTCTAGTGTTTTGGAGGTTGCTTACAATGTACTTCCTGTTTACTTAGGTAATATTATATCTGTCTAAAGTCTTTGATGAAGTTGAAGAATTTATAGTTATAGTTTTCCTTAGTTATAATAAAAGATAAACTAGATATAAATATTGTAACTCTAATTCTTGTTTGATACCTGTATTGTTATATGTAATTTTACTGTGTGAAAGCTAAAACCTTCCTTTTCATTTAAATAAAAAAGGGGAGGTGATGTGGGACTTTCCTCTGTATGTTGTGATTGCCATTGATTAATAAGGAAACTGTCTTGGGCCTGTGCAGGGTCTAGAGGTAGGTGGGGAAAACTAAAGTGAATGCTGGGAGAAAGAAAGAGGAGTTAGAGAGAAGCCATGGAGCCTCTGCCAGAGACAGACAAATGCTGAAACTTTGCTGGTAGGCCACGACCTCATAGTGACTCACAGATTAATGGAAATTGGTTAAATTAAGAGTGAGAGTTAGCAATTAATAAGCTAAAGCTAATGGGCCAAGCAGTGATTTAAATAATATAGTTTCTGTGTGATTATTTCAGTTCTGAGTGGCTGGGATGAAGGAGCAGCCCCCTCCAACAGGAGGCAGCCTGTAAACAATGACAGAATTCCTGATTCTCAGTGGGGAGCTACACCTGCTTTGTTATTTGATCTTCAGCTCATATATCACATATACAATTTGTTTGTATTCTGGCAGAAAACTAAAGTGGAAGCCATTTATACCAGGGGTGATTCTTCATTTTAACAGGTATTCTGAATGAAAGCAATCTTTGTGGCTCAATTCGATTTTACATGCAAGGATTTCCTGAACATTCAGAGAATGCAAATTTTAGTACTTGGGATGAAGCTGACTTAGAATGTGTGATGCTCCAGCTTTCATTTCCGGAACTGTGGGGTAAAAGCTTGTGATTCTAGCACTTGGGAGTCTAGGCCAGAGAATAGTTATAATTTGGAAATACCTAAGCTGCATTGTAAATTCCAGGTCAACTTGGGCTACACAATAAGACACCATGACTGTAATTATTAATAATGACTTAACTTTTGATTTCTTTTGCTCATATTAAGTTTAAAAACTATATTTTGATCAATTAAATAGAAAAAATCTGCAAATAATTTTCATTGAACCAACTGTCATTAACTGGCCATGCTTTTATTTAACATATAGATATTAAATACAGAGTTCTTGTGTGTATAAACTCTTGATATTTTTCCTTTAATTATGTTTCATTTTCTTAAAAACAAAACCTACCAAGAAACAGAATATTTAACTCTTATAGTGAATGTTTTAAAACATAAAAAAATACTTTTGATGGGATATTGTGTTTAACTGTTAAAAGTTTTATAAAATTTAGCTATTGGATATTTAACATACATTGTTTTTTTTAAACAAAAAAAAGAAAATATTACATGAATGTCCTACATAAGGAAAAAAATTCCAAAGTGTTTCATCCTGTGTCATGTCACTTACATTGAGGAGGTAAATTATTTGCCTAAAATAGAAGAGATCATTAAGTATGTCTGGTGGTAAAGAATCTCATACATAAGACACTGTACACATTCTCTTTGCTATGTAATAAGCCTATATTCACCACTCTTCATATTTAGCTCCAGTTATCAACTTGACACTCCTGGGAAGAGGGAACCTCAACTGGGTAATTGTACATTTACTTCATCAGAGTAGCCTGTGGGTACATTTGTGGGACATTTTCTTGATTGCTAATTGATGTAGACAAACCTGATCCACTGTGGGCAGTATGAACCATAAGCAGAAGGAAAGGCAGCTGAATAAGAGTGTGGAAGCAAGCCAGTAGATAGCATTCCTCTGTTTCAGGTCTTGGATTCCCTGGTGATGGACTGTAAGCTTCAAGGAGAAATAAACTCTTTCCTCCCTGAGCTATATTTAGTTATAGCATTTTAATACAGCAACAGAAAAGCAACATCATATTTGAAAACTTTTGACCATTTAAATACTGGAAGCTAAAGTTGAAATAGGATGTTACAACTGAACCATAGTTATATCAAAATTTAAACACATTTCATTTATTCAAATTATAATTTAACTACACAAATTTACTAATGATGAGAAATGTTTGCGCTACTTAGACACTTTTGATATTTTTGAAATTCCAGAACAACCAGAAATGTGAAAACTAAAGACCTTAATTAGACACTCCACAAAATTTTCAGAAGTAATGCCCTTTATTTTCTGAAATTCTAACATAGTTTTATCATTTTAATTAATCATTATACAACCATAAGTAAAACAGGGCTGGAAATGTCCTCAGACCTGCATATGAGTTTAGTCCTCACTCTCCAATAAAGGAAGCTTCTCTTTGCAACAGGTTTCCACTACAGGAAACCACAGCTAATTAAAATTCAAAGGATGGCGATCAATCCCAGTGGGTTCATCTACAAAACAATCAGTAAGCCTAAGGGCTCAGAGAACATGGTGGAAGAGAGGGCAGAAAGAAAGACTGTAAGAGCCAGGGAAGATGATGGGGAGTTTGCTATGAGATGAGATCTCTTAGTAATAGCAGAAGCCACAGTCATGATACTCACCAACATGACTACATAAATAAACACGTACTGAATAAGAACAACAGACATACTAAAGTGAACCTGGGAAAGCCAGGAGGGCCTAACTTCACAAAGAACTACAAATGACTAAGGAATGCTGGGAGAGCGAGCAGTAGCCTTCCCCAGGAAAGAGCATACCAACTTGCAATCAGTTGTATAGGTTTTTCAGAAAATGTTTAGGAATTTGGAATTGTGGCTGAAATTTTTATTTCCAGATTGTGTTAATTTGGGAATCTTTGTCCTCCCACTCTGTGATACCTTTCTTGGAAACCATCAAAAAGAGAGGATGAACTGAACATCAGTAACTATCACTCTGGTTCTTGGCTGCTGTGGTTGCCTCATACCCTTGCTCCCGACTTCCTTGCCATAGTGGCATATAGCCTCAAACTGTGAGTCAACTGCTGTGGAGCTGGCCCAGTTGACAAACCACTTGCCACATAAGCATGAGGACCTGAGTTTGGGTCTCCAGCTCCCATGTTAATGCTAGATGGGTATGGTGGCCTGCCTGTAATTTCAGCACTTATTAGAGACAGGTTGGCAAACTCTGAGTGCATTTGAGAGACCCTGCCTCAGTGCTAACGGTGGAGAGTAATTGAGGAAGACTGAATATTTGCCCTGGGCCTCCATATGCGTTCTCTCTCTCTCTCTCTCTCTCTCTCTCTCTCTCTCT
>LOEQ01001828.1:122915-144780 GCA_001685075.1 Bramus lutescens
CTCTCTCTCTCTCTCTCTCTCCCTCTCTCTCTCTCTCACACACACACACACACATACAAGCATGTGTACAACATATATGAGAACATTCCTACATACCTGCAAATAGACTAAAAATACAAAAATAAAAAGGAAAGAAAAACTGTGAGATGAAATTAACCTTTCTCTTCACTCTTCATAAGTTGTTTCTGTCACATGTTTTGTTGAGACAATGAGAAAGGGAATTAAAACCGAAAGACGGCAGTGAAAAGCCGGGCCACTATAGCACTTGAGTCTTTGCAAATGGCTTGCATTGCAGGAGGGATGTAGACTGTTCGCAGCTGTGGGTTGGGGAAGCCTAAAGAGTGAAAGTAGAGTTAACCAGACCACCCTTGCGGAGTCTGGAAGATCAGGATGCCAGGAGAAATGTGGAGTGGAGGCCCAGCTCGTGAGATTTCAAAGGGGAACAAGGATTCTGTTGACAAGAGGGAGACAGGCTTCAGGTTAGTCTGGCAAAGAATCAGACTGCATTTTGCCCAGGTACTGATGACTTAATGGAGGCTGATTAGAAAGGAATTTGCTTGGTGGAGGAGCTTTGAAGATAGGTGAGCATTCAGATTGCTGCCACTCACTCTTCCCACTCGGGTCAGCAAGAGAGAAGAGATGTGACCAGAGTGAGTGTTGAAAGGAAGTAGGTAAGAACAAATTTATGGTTGCTGGAGAAGGAGGGTGCAGAGAGAGCAGCTGCAATTGTTAAAGAGATTAGAGCTATCAAAGAGATGCCTTGAACTCTTCCTTGGGACCACAGGAAAGACACCCTGGCGACTAAACCTCAAATATTTATGGCTCCATCTGGTGAAAATGCTACCTCATTTGAAAACAGAGAGAGGAAAGTGGCAGGGCCATGCAAGGTATTACGCCCTCCAAAATGGTGGCTAGGGAATGTTTTCAAAGGTCAGCATTCAGAAGTTGATACAACCCTGTCTCAGGGTGTTCAGGTCTGACAGAAACGCATTTGATTGGACAGCAGAACTTAGGCATTTCATTCACGTGTTGCTGGCTTTGCAGGTGTGATAGATGCAAGAGCGAAGGGGTCCTGGAGGCTTGCACCTGGTTCCTGTCTGTGACAGTTCATAGGTGGGGCAATGTCAGAATCCTTGTAAGGATTAGAGAGCCACTGAGCAAAGCTGAAAATGTAAAATCTAAGTGGAAGCAAAAGCACGCTCCCATCTGCATGCCCATCGCGCCAAGTTTTAGGGTTCCAACATGATTATGACCCTGCAACCCCAGAAGCCCGCTGGCATTCAGGTAAACACCTAGCCAGCCCAGGGCCCTGAGACCAGATGTCGTTAAATCATGTGTTGATAGTCTTTTCGTGGCTGTGGATGGCTCTGTATGCATGCCCAAGCTATCTCTTTTAAGTAATCTCCGTCCACCCACAGTCTCTCTTTTCTGCTATCCCTGTGAAGGGGCAGGCAAGACTTTGCTTCTTCTTCTCTTTACTCTTTCTGTCTCTGTCTCTCTCCTCTTTCACTCACTCCCTTCCTTTTCCTATTCCCTTCAATTTTCTTATTCCTTTCCCCAGTAAAATTCCTCAGTTAAGCTCTGCCGGCCTGTTTATCCCTTTTTCCACTCCCCTCTCAGTCAACCACACTTCCTCCCCCTTACCCCTGCCCTTTCATGATAAACTCCCACATAGTTTTGTTGGGCTCTGTGGTTCATTCCTCACCCTGCAGCTCCAGCCTACCAGCAACACCAAGACCATAGAACATGTTGAAGAAAGCTACAGCCATAAACTGAAACTAGCCCAAGAGAATAACTATGTGTGTTGCAGTCAAGCTGAAGGACTGCTATCCAAGTTCATTGGCTCCCAGATGATTCTATCATGAGGACAAGATGTCTGATGTACATCTGCAGGAGTTTACATCCTGCAGGGTTTCAGACTTGCTTTGCTCAGATCATTGTTTTCTATGCCCTCATTCTTCCCTTTTGGAATGGCCATGTTTACTCTGTGCCATTTTATGTTGCAAGTATGAAATTTGCCTCTGATGTTATGCAGTTTCAGTTAAAGAGTTGCCCAAGCCTTGTGACGATTCAGCACTTAAAGTTCTGAAGGGGTTGAAACTGCTAAAGTGTTGGGTTACTTTGACACTCGGACTGGACTCAGTATACGAGATGGCTATGAGACTATGCGTACAAAAGATTGTCTTCAAATTGATATTCCAGTGATAAGTTGGCAACAGCGGGATTCTTATGATTATATATTGATTGCCTACTTGGTAAGATATCAAATTTTCTAAGAGGCAATCTCGGGACATGTCAGTGAGAAACTTTCAAGATCAAATTACCCTAGGTGTGAAGACCCATACCAAATGTGGGCAGTGTCATCTTACAAGGCTGGGTTCCAAGACTGTAAAAGTAGGGAAAGAAAGCTCACCACTAATCTGTGTTTCTCAGGTCTCATTGATTTTGGATGCAATGTAACCAGCCATCCAAAACTCCTACAGCTATGACTTTTCTGCTTCCATGACTATACTCTGGAACTGTGAGTCAAAATAGAGCCTTTCTTCTTTAAGTGGATTTTGACAGGCATTTTGTTATAGCAATGAGGAAACTAATATAAGTCCTTTCAATAATAATATTTTTGGACAAAGACAAATTATTAAATCATAGAAGGGTTTTTCTATTTGTTTCTTTCTGTTCACTAATTGAGATCACAGAGCAGGAATGGTTCAGCTCTGTCATATAAAATATTTTGTTTGTTTTTTGATTTAGGTTTTTGTTATTGTTATTATTTTGGGGAAGTAGGTGTCTCTGAGAAGCTCTGGTTATCTTGGAACTCACTACGTAAGCCTGGCTGAACTCACAGAGATCCAGCTGCCTTTGCCTTCCAGGTGCTGGGAATAATGATGTATTCCCCATGCCCAGCTATGCAAATTGATATTTTTTAGTTAAAAGAAATACAGAAAATTTTGAATTTCACTTGTGTTTTTAATGGCCATATAGTACTTATGGTTGACTTTCTGGAAGCTTTGGAAATCTCTCCTATTCAAAGATACTTTTTTATTCAAACCAGTATTTATTCCATTTGCTAAACATCTGCCACATCTAGACTATCTCATATCTTTGTTAAGGTATCTAGAAGAAGTGATTAAAAACATGTTAACTCTCTTGCACATATACTGCCAGAATGTACTGCTAAGTTAGCAGAGCCCTGGTTAAACCTGAGTCCTCATTCAGATCCCAGATGTGATCACCATCTGTATTCTCAATTACATAAACAAAACACAAAGAACAAAATATTCTTAGTTTTAGGATTTTGTCCTTTCATAAGAGACACTTGGTGGCCGAATGATTCCTTTACTTTTAGAGTTAAAACTTTGTAGCTAATATTTCTTTAACCATCCTAGGAAACATGAAGAAAATAGTAACAGACAAAAGAAAACTAAAATTTGTAAAAGATGGCTTTGAAAAATAAAGAATTTAAAGAGAACAAAAAGGAAGAAATCACCAGAGAATCCAAACTAATAGGTCTTTGAAATGCTATAGTTTAAATTCAGTCTCACAAGGAGACCTATGAAATATTTATACTTTAATGTCTCCAAAGTAGTTTAATGTGATCTGCCAAGTCACAGTTGGAGCAGAATATCCTGTCCAGGGTCAGGCAATGTGCTGTACTCAGCAGGTCAGGCCCAGTTTGCACAGCCAATATGTATCCTACAGACTGAGAGAAAATAAGTCAGTTTAGGGCCTCAGTAAACCCATAGCCAGAGAACTCATTCAGAAATATTAAAGAATGTTCTCTTCATAGCTCTGCATACATCATTAATTTACTCCAGAGTGAAAGAGACCATATTTTCATATGGTGCATAATCTCATAATGTTAAGGTATTCATCAGCAGTCTCCAAGGAGCATTTATAATTGAAGCTACAAAGCGATTTTAGGAGATTAAATGTCATTAATATATAGAGATGAGAAGTTTGTTAAAATGGGGGCATGATGGAGTTAATGAATCCTAATTGATTTATCTATAATTCAGAATAACATTGTGATAACTTTCTCATGAGCACAGGCGGCTGAAGCATTCATTTCCTTTCAAGTTATATTGTTTCAAGTATGTTTATCAGCATACACAACTTCAGGGCTAGCATCTGTTTTTCTCCTCCACTTAATCTAATCAAAGGTGTAAACCTTGGGTCTGTTCCAGAGCAAACTTCCTAGTTCTAAGGTCACAGCCTGTACTGTGGAGTTGCTGGTCTGCTGGATGTCATATGACAGATAGACCTGGAACAGAGATGAAAGGATGTTCAGGCCACGAGTCTGGAGAATGACAGTTTTCTTTGTGATGAACCCCAGCACCACAGCTTGTTAAATAAGCCTGTGACGATGATGAAAGACAAAGCCATCAGTCTGCTTCAGACCTATCTGCCCATGACAAACCAAGCTATCTCTTCTCGCACATGCTGACATCTCATAAAACATTCCCATAGCTAGTAGCCAGAAATAGTGCCCGAAGACAGCCTTATGAGTGTAATAGCCGGCTGCTTATCTTTGAGCAAATGAATGGAAGGAAACCTGGAGTGCACAATGTAGTGCTCTTAGTCTCACAGATAAAACTTACCTTTCCCCTTAGGATGTTTTCTACGATGGAGTGTTTCATATAGCATTAAAATCCGAGTTATAGCATGAAAATGGTCACAAGGATCCTGTTTTCAAAAGCGGCTGATTTTTAAATTCCCCTCCTACTGTTTCATTAGTCAATGGGTTTACTTCACAAGCCCATTTCTGTTTATTCAGAGACATTGTATAAGTCAAATAATTAGAGACCATCCTAAGAGCTATCTCTTTGCAAGTGCCTACAATGTGCTGAGCTAGGAATATTCATGGAATATATATTACCTCAGTTAATGCCCTGAACACATAAATTACCTTACCATAGCTAGATATACTATTTCCCTAGTGCAATGCCATTGATATACATTTTAAAGCTGAAAAAAAAAATCAGATCCCTGAAATACTTTCCTCAGGTGACTCTATGTATGAATTGAAGTTTTGGATCTGAGAGTCCTGATTTATCATTTTTTACACTGCCAGTAACTAACAAAGACAACGAGAAACCTAATAAGATGGATGGTCTGAACATGAGAGTCTAGAGTTTTTGAAAACCTATTCTGAGGCTGCACCTGCTTTGGATTTATTGGTGATTTAAACCTGAGGTTGAAATTGTTACTTCTAGTTATCTCCGTGGTAGAGTGTGACGTCCTTCCGGATGTTCACCTCCTTGTGGTTGTTGTCCTGGAGAAGCAGGCTTTTTTTTTTCTATCCATAGCGCTTCTCTTTCCCTAAGACAGAACTCCTTTTCTCTCTGTTTCACTTTAGTTTCCTGTTGTTTGTTTTCAAGACCAAGTCCCACTAGGCTCAAACCCAGGACAGTCTTCATGCTCCAGTCCTCCCCGAGCTGGCTTCGGAGTCAGGAGCCTGCACATCTGGCCCGATTCCTTTGTGGGTTTTTTCTTTTTAATGGCTCCCATTCCCCTGCTGCCTCTGTAAGTCTTACTCCGTTTCAGACTCTTGCATCTCTGACTGTGTTTCAGCTTTGCCCTCTCCCCGTGAATCATTTTCTCTATATCACGCCAGTTCTGAAGCCGGGGTCCATTTAAATTCCGTTCATCGTTCCACAGCTGTTGGGCAGCTCAATACCTGCTCGCCCATCTTCCCCTCAAATCCCTTCACGATAGAAATCTGCCACTGCTTCTCCCATGGTATGGGCAACTGGAAAAGGCTCAGTGAAGGTCAGGCAGTTGAGGTGTTTTCGCTGTGAATGCTTTCAGAATTCAAAGACGAGATTATTGATGCATAGACATTACAGCTGGGGAGAATTTTTTGCTGCTTCCCTCTCATGGAGATTTGCTTAGTACCTTCCAGTGCTAGTAAAGCTGGTCCTTGGGGGACAGGTCGTAAGGTCAGTTCCAGTTCGGATCTTTTCAGCCTTAAGTCAGAATGACATGGTGCCTTCTTCAACAGAGGCTTACCTTTAGCATCTGAGAGCCAACAAAGAGCAGTCCACATTGTTTGGGAAGTTTCTTGGATTCCCCCACCAAAAAAAATAATAAAAGTGCATTTTCCTATATCTAGCATGGCTTGACCCTAAAATCCAGACTAGGGAGACGTAGGAATGGAGGAACGACAGACGACAATGAAGTGACTGGCAGACATTTTAAGAGCTGGGCTGGACTGGACTGGACTGGGCTGGACTGGGCTTACTCTGATAGAGGACACTTGATATCCACATATTCAGTGAATTTACTATATATAGCACAATAAAGAGGAGGTAGCCAGTGTCAGTGGGACATCTCTGTTATGTAGAAGCTAACCATCTTGGAGGAAGAAACTATGGTAGATGTTTGCTGTACACATTGTTAAAAGTATTCTCAGACTAGGAGGAAGGATTTATCATTTCCCTGTGCCTGACCCGAGGAAGGCTTCACTATTTCCATGAGTCTGCCTATATTAGACAATACACCTCCATTCAGGTCTTTACTTGCTCTCCACAAGGATTCTCATACCTGACACTGAAATAACTTCAGTTGAGCTATATTTAAATGTGCATATTTTAAACAAATTAACACTTCCAATGCAATTATATTTATTTTTTTAATATTAGGAAAAAGCAAAGAAAGGTAGATGAGCATGAGCAAGAAGACACAAGCCAATAAGCAGAATCCCCCATGGCCTCTGATTCAGTTGCAAGTTGAAATGCACCTATTCCTCACCAAACTGCTTTCAGTCATTGTGTTTGTCAGAACAAGAGGAAGCAAACTAGAGCACCTCTAATGTTAGAGAGCAGCAATACATGCCACACCCATGTTACAAATAAGATTCTCTATAGCAATAGAACCTAACTTTATTTTTTTTAAGTTACTGTTCTTCTTTATTACAATTAGAAAAAAAATGTTAGAGAATACCAAAATTACATTGCTATTTTGGTTTTGATAGTTACCTTAATTTTAAATGCAAATAACAGGCTTTGGTAGAATTTGCAGATTTATTAGAATGAAGATTAGTAGTGACAGAAACACAGATTCAGTTTTAATCATAAAATAACAGTATTTTTTTTGCTGGAATTAAACTGTAATGAATTCTCAACTCTGATTTCACACTTGAATGCACTGATACAAGTGTGTGTATGTGTGTATGTGCGTGTGTGTGTATAAGTGCATGTATGGATATATGTATATTGAGAGATTAGATACAGACATATAGATAGATATAAATAGATGATATAGATAGACTTGCATGTGTGTGTATATATATACATATATAAACAACTGCTATTATACTACCTCCACAAATATATATATATATATATACATATAAACAACTGCTATTATACTGCCTCCACAAATTATTGCTTTTTAAAAATTTAGTTATTTTACTTTACATGTAGGGTATTTGCTTGCATGTGTAAAGTGCCCCACATGCATACAGGGCTAACGTAGGACAACATAGTGCTTTGGATTTCCTTCTAGACCCACAGTTACAAACAAAGTGCCAGTTGGGACTGGGAACCCAACCCAGGTCATCTGCAAGAACAGCAAGCACACTTTACTACCGAGCCATTGCTCTAGCCCCACAAATTCTTGATTCAAGTAGAACAGATGATACCCACGCATTTAAAAAATATCTTCAAGGGATTATGTTACACATCAACAGGACAAGCCAGTGGTTTAGTCTCTGATTAAACCTGGAATGAATTCTGTAGCATTCCTTGCTAGGTGTCATGTGGCCAATTCATTTTTAATGCTTTTGGCAACTAAAAGATGCCAGAGTTCCAGTGACTTTCATGAACAGAAAGGCGTGAGATCACTTGTGAAATTCATTGTTTACAATCAGAAAAGCCAATTTTGCTTCCTATAATAATACACTATCTGGAAGATTTTTAAAATCAATTTTCTCTTAAGTTAAAAGTTGTTAATCTCATACCACAAACAACATTACAGTTGTGTCCCTTCTAACTGCATCCTTGGACCTCTTGGGTGAAAAAAAATTAAGGAGAGAATGGCTGAGCTGAAACAGGGAAAAACAATCAACAAGAAATAGCAGAAAAGAATAATGAAAGATTAAATCTTTTAGAAACTGAATATCATAAATTTTTTGAGAAATTTGATCATAAATTTTGCTCTATTTTGTGTTCCCAACTTCAAATAACATACAATATGCAAATTAGATTGCCTGTATGTATATGAGTATGTTGTTTTTCTTTCAAGGAGTCTATTGGGTTTGGTAGAAAATGTCTAAACACACTATCCGATAAATCAACTGATACAAACAGTACATTATCATATGGACTATGTTGGTAGAATGGGAGTTTGGAAAGAGACAGCAGGCAGAATTAGTGGAACCTGCCAAAAGCAAATATGTTTATTGAACTACATATGGTCAGTTACGGCCAATCATTTACTTTAATATACATAGATATTATGTGTGTGTGTACACATGTGTAACAGTGTACATGCATGCAGAGGTCAGAGAACAACCTCAAATATGGATCCCCACCTTTCATATTATTGTCAGAGTCTCCTGTTTTGTCTTTGTGCACATCAAGCCGCTATCCGATGGACTTGTTTTCCCAGTCATTATGCCATTAGGATCCTGGATTAGAGATATCCAGTCTACAAAGGCTGTGAAGATTCAAGCTCAGTTCCTTGTGCACGCATCTCAAATCCTTTTGCCACTGCGGTATTTCTTCAGCCCCTGGTCCAATTCAAAGAGTGAAAAGTCAACAGAGGATAAAGAGTGAAGTAAGAACTATCAGTGCCTGTGGGGAATTGTGAGAGCAAGGAATTATTTGTGGCAACTCGACTTCATACAATAGGGGAACACAGTAACAAGAAAAACACACAGATAAGGAAACAGCTTTTTAAATAACTGGAGAATCCGAAATTCCAGAATTGGAAATTCTATAGAGTAGCTTTGGAATTCTTCTATACTAAAAACCATATTAACTATTATAGTCTATTGTATAAAATTGTTCTGAATATCCTGAGATTTTTGTTTTACCATATGAAGTTGTTGTTCTTTAGAGGTCTGAGAAGATTTGTGTTGGAATTTTGAAGGGAATTGCATTGAATCTGTAGATTGCTTTTGGTAGGATTGTCATTTTTACTATGTTAATTCTACCTATCCAAGAGTATGGGAAATCTTTGCGTTTTCTGATATCTTCTTCAATTTCTTCTTCAGTCTTAAAGTTCTTATCATACATGTCTTTAACTTGTTTGGTTAGAGTTACCACAAGATATTTTATGCTAATTATGGATACTATAAAGGGTGCTATCTCTCTGAATTTTTCTCAATTTATCATTTGTATATATGAGGCATAATGATATTTTTGAGTTAATCTTCTATTCTGCCACATTACTGAAGGTATTTATAAGATGTAGTAGTTTGATGATAGAGTTTTTAGAGTCACTTATGTATACTCTTATATCATCTACAAATAGTGAAAGTTTGACTTTGTCCCTTCTAATTTGTAACCAGGATACCTTGCTCAGGCTTGATACAGGGGGATGGGATCAGTTCTGCCTCAACTTGCTATGCAAGACTTTATTGACTTCCCAAAGGAGTGGATGGGAATGTGGGAAGGGGGAGGAGGGAGGCAGGAGAAGTGGAGGGAAGGGTAACTGGGTTAGTATGTAAAATGAAAAGAAATTTAAATAAAAAACTACTGTCTAAATGTAAGTATAGTTGCATTAGTTTAGCCTGTGGCTATTTGTAGTCTGTAGGAATATAGGACCAAGACAACCCAAGCCTGTATAACTGAAGATGTTGAAATGTTATCTTCCTTTCACAAGGCTATGACAAGTGAACAATTTCAATACTATTTATAAAAATACTCCACAGTAGTATAGATTATTTGTACAAGAAGTCCTTCAGTCATGACTGGCTTTAATAGATCACATATAATAATGCTCACTTCTGAGTCTCTAGGAGGCATAGTCACCTCAGTTTGAAGGGAAACCTTGTGACTAGATATATGAACTTGATAACATGCCAGAGAAGAGGCATTCTACAACACTGGAGGCAGGATTGAGGATTTTTTCACCTAAGAGTTTATTTGGTAGCAGTGAAATTTTATCCCAGGGATATACAGAGTTAAGCACTTGGACACCTATTCTGTGATAGGGGCTGGGATGGTTAGTCACGATTATCAACATGACAGGATTGCAAATTCCACAAGAGATTAGTAAATCCCACATCTAAGTGTGCTTGAGAGCCTTTGCAGAAAGTATTAAGTAAGGAGAGAGAACTCACCCTAAATTAGGGAAGTTACATCTGATAGGTTTGGGAGCAGAAAAGAAGAAAGGTGGGTGGAGGAAAAGACTGGCCAGCACAGGCATGGTCTCACTCTCCTTCCTTGATACCTTCTATGAGCAGCCATGCTCTTCCATGACCTCCCTACCATGATTGACTGAAACCAAGTGCCAAAATAAGCCCTTACCCATTCATGGTTTTTGTTAAGTTGGTAAGTTGATTTTTGCTTGTTTGTTGGCGTGTATAGTTACAACAACAGAAAATTTTGACTAGCACAGAATTTTACTTTAAAACTATGAAGAGCTATAAAAGATTTACACAAAGTGCAATTGTTTATGTTCAAAAACATTTGAGAAAATTTGTCATGTAGTTCACAGATAATGGACTACAAAGAAGAGACATGGAGGATGGTGAAGACCTGTAAAGAAATTGTTAGGAAGAGCATTCATAAAAGAAAAAGGCTGGATGTAGGTCACAGCCACAGAAACAGAAAGGAAAGTTCGAAGAGCCTTCCTAAAGAAAGAACACAGGACAAGTGGCAATTGCTTCTTGTTTACTTCAGTACTTTTTATCATTCAACTCTGATCAGAGTCAGGAATGAGTTGATTTGTGAAACATTAGCTCAATAGAATGGGTGACAATTTACTACTTAAAAGGTCACAGAAGTCAAGCCTGAAAGCTTCTTATTTAGATGAAATTACTCAAGCCGTGTTTGAAACAGCATTTCTCTCATATGTCATCTTCCAAAATTTAGCCAGTCCTCTCAATTAGGCCTTTTCATCTGTGGAACTTATCCAATACAGCAATGTTCTGTGGCCTTTGATGTCCTTTCCTATCATATCTGACACAGAGAGAACCCTCTGTCTGTGCTGCAGACAGAAAATAACATTAACTCTACAGCAATGCAGGTTCATTACCATTTAAAAGGATTTTTAAAACACAGAGGTTATGAATTTGACCATATAAAAGCTCTTCTTCTCTTGTTGGCACTTAAGGTGATGGCACACAGACAAATCAGTTTTGAGGGGACACAAACAGTCACAACAACAACAAAAGAATCCAGAAGTTCTGAAATTTTATAAAAGTCTTAAAGGAAAGCAATCACAATTCATATCTTGACTTTTAGTACAAGTAAAGAGACTACAGTTGAATGATCGAATAATTGTGACTTAAAGTGTGTCAAATTTGAATAAAGCAACCTCAAGCATTTCTTGAGGCTCTAGTGTCACATGAGATAATCAGGCATTTTATCTCTGTCGTTTCCATTTCTCCTGCTTGAGAAACCTTGGCAGGTACACAAGTGGATGCAAATAACTTGCTTGAACTTTATAATATACTCTCTGATTTCTTCAAAGTAGAGCATTCTCGGATTATACAGGAACCTCTAGCACATCGTGAGACGATAATACTTCACAGAATATGACACGTTTAATTTGGAAAAGTCTTTGAAAATTATATAGCCAACCTCCCACTCAGCATAGAAATACCTTCTTGACAAGGATATCCCTGACAGAAATTATCACCCAGACAGTCTGAATGTTCTGTAAGTATTTTATTTTATAACTCCACTACATTTTTCTTCTATATTCTTATCAAAGGTTTTTTTTTAAACTTGAATGAAGCCAAACCAAATGTTCAGTAGCACCAGAACCAATCAAAACTACTTCTGTTTCTTGTTTTAATATTTGATCTCACCTTCCCACCTTGTTCATAATAATATAAGACCTAAATGATTAAATCTCCTGAAGTCAAGCTTTCTAAATAGAGAAGCCCAGGGGCTCCATGAAAGGCATTCATGTCTACCAGGGGAAATCCTATTAACAGGGGCATGACTTGTTCTCTGTGACTCCATAATAGATTATGGTCATTGCCACTTTATTTTCAAAGTGGTTACAAATGAGCTGCTCAATAATTTATTCTGAAATAGTTCGATGGCTCACTGTTATATTCTCCATAATGTATGTTCAGGGTATAATTTATTGATTCATTCAGTTTGAAAAATACTAATGAAGTACCTTTGTGTATCATGCATTTCTCTTTGTTTTCAAGCTGGATTGTTTCACATATTCTCTATATACCAGGAGAAAATGTAAAACAGTACTGTTATTCTAGTTGTAGGGAATGGGAAATAGAGGAACTTTGGAAGCATATATATCTTAGATAGGACTTCTATTGTACTAAACCAACATAAGCAAGAGCAATTTGGGAAAGAAAGTATTTCTTTCCTCTTAGGTCTCACTCAATCACTGAGAAGAGTCAAAGCAGTAATTCAACATGGAAGCCTGGAGGCAAGAACTGATGCAGAGACCATTGAAGAATGCTTCTTACTGGCTCACTACACATGATTTATTCAACATGCTTTCCTATAGCATCAAAGATCACCTACCCAGAGACATCACCAATAGTGGGTGGGGCCCTTCCACATCAGCCATTAATTAAGAATATGCCCTATAGACTTTCCTATACAGGCTGATCTCCTCTCCTAGAAACATTCTCAACTAAGATCCGCTCACCTATGCCTATGTTTATGTCAAGATGACATAAACAAGTCAGCACTACACTCTAAGAACAATAACTGAGACTATGTTTTCTAGAAGATTTCAGGTCTCTGTTGAAATATGACCTATAAATAGAAGTTAGGTTAAAAAAACATGAATAATCATTGTTATGAAGTCACCATTGCTTTGCAATTCCAGAGATATACTTTTAGTCCCATAAGTAGAATCAAATGAGAGAAGAATGTTAGACTAAGGTCAGGAGAGGTTTAAAGAGGTTGTGATGGTTTGAAAGAGAGCACCTGCAAAGGATCCTATATTTGCATGCTCAGTTCCCAGTCCATGGAACTGTTTGGGAAGGATTAGGACATATGGTTGTTGGAATAATTATGACCTTTATTGAGGTGATATGTCACAGCAGGGTGCAAAGTGAGGTTCAATGTCTCTCCTTCTCTGCCTGCTGTCTGCATATCAGGATGTAAAGCTCTCAGTTCTGCTTCAACACCATGCCTGTCTGCTTTCCACCATGATAATCATGGGCTAACCTTAAAACTGTAAGCACTTTCCCAGTTAAATGCTCTCTTTTATAAGAATTGCCTTGACCATGGCGTTTCATCACAGAAATAGAATAGAAATGACGATGCAGACTATTGCGAGATGGGAGACAAAAGAAGACAGAGTTCAGTGGAATTCTAACAATCAAGAGTAGATTTTTCTGGTTTGTACTTCTGTTTTTCAACTACTATGAGTAGGTGAGATTGTGTGGGTATATGTACCAATAAGAAAGTCAGAACAAAAGATGGAAAAGGATACTGACTGTCAAAAAAATCCATTTTCTGAGCATATGAGAGACAGTGTTTTGTGACAAATGCCATTATAAACTCAAACAAGGTGAGACTATGAAGCCTTTATCGTAAGAAACTGAAATGGGTTCTTGCATATCTTGATAGGGAAAATATCAGTGGATGAAAAATAAAGCCAAGATGTTTTATTTGAATGAGTGAACACTGTGATGAAAGAAAAAAAAGACTAATCCTAGACAAACCATGGATCATTGTAGTGTAGCTGGGGGTAAATCTCAAAGGCAAACATTTAAGATATAGACATATTAGATATCAGAAAACAAGTATCAAAAATTAGAAAACTTTTATGACTGAATATCATGAAATCACAAAACCGATCAAATACAAGATTTTGTCAGATATTTGATTCAAATTCCACATTCCTTTTACTCATTTTTATTTTTTATTATCTTGTTTGTGTAAGAATTTTATGTGAATGCATGTTTGTACACCACTTTTGGGTTGTGGTGCCTAGAGAGGACAACTGACAGAATCATATCCCTAGGAAATGGAATTACTGATATTTGTGAGTTAATATGTGGGTGCCAGGAATTGAACCCAAGTCCTTTGGAAGAGAAGCCAGTCCTCTTAACTGTTGAACCATCTGTCCAGTCTGCACATTCATTTTCTATAAAATAAAAAGGAAAATAAAGCAGGAAAAGCTATACATTCACCTACCAAAAACCAATCTCTTCTGCTCCTATTAGACCAATGTACCTTAAACATGTAAAAGACTGAAGTTTTTGCAGTAAGGAGACTTGGGGGCTTCATCATGACTTTTCAAATTGTCGGAAATTTTAAGTCTAAATTTTAAGAATTGTGTAAGAATTATCTAGTTACACTGAGAACTCATTTACAGGTGATAATGATGAATTTATAATTTGTGAAATTTTATTCAATTCGTTTACAAGTCATTCAGTAGATTGCTGATATGAGAAAGGAGGAAATGATTGATAAAAATGTCCGAGAGGTACTGGGTGAAACAAAGTAAATATGATAATTATTGAAATTAAAATTAAAACATTCGGAGGCTGGGCCTTAAAATGTTATCTTTGTGGAAGTAAATATCTGCCAGGGTGAACAGAGAGTAAAAATGGAAAAGATACCCAGGTGTGAACGCCTCCAGTGAGAGAGGCATGTGTACAGAACAGGGCTATGTGAGACACTCATAAGGATGGCCTGGGGCTGGAATAGCCTGATTATTTACCCTCCAAAGCTAAGGTTATTACACAGAAAAAGAGACAAAAAGAGACACCATGTTTCCTAATCATAATTTCAGATCCTACCAAGTAAAATCCTTGATATATGCAAATGGAGGAAAAAGCAACCTCACCCAGAGAGGCTTGCAGAAGGGGAGCGGTGGCTGACAACATTTTCTTGTATTTCATAAGCTAGAGTAGTTATAGATTTAAATTCCTTTGTGACTACAGAAGATACATAGTTTGAAATGTGGGTGAAGTATATATGATGCCCATAATTATAATTCATAAGCCACTATGAATGCTCAGATGTTCTAGGAACCGCTGCATCATTGCAGCGCAAAGAATATTCATGTTTGAAAAAAAAGGCAAATCAGACTAGAAGGGCAAATCCCGTGAAGTGATGTTTAAATTACCAGCAGCTCTCACACAACAGCAGACTCTCTAAGCAGTTCTGAACCTATGCCGTGTATCTTCAAGTTTCTTAGAACAGATTTCTTCCTGTTTATTATATGTTTCCACTTCATAGGCTGCATTCATATTGTGAGAAAAGACCCACTTTCATCAAAATTTTACAATGAATGCAACACATAGGAAAGTAAGCAAATGGCTACATCCACAAACTATCACGCATTTGAAGCTCTCTTGTATCTTTGGCCATGAACCAATATGTGTGTGATTTCTCATGATCCTTTGCATTACTTTCTCAATAACCCTGGCTTTTGATGGGAATTTACACCTCCTATGACAATTGTCCTTTCAGCCATTTGTAACGAGCCCTTGTAACTAAACTTTACACAATCATCTTTCTTTTGTATTTCTTAAGAAGATTGTTTTTCAAATCATTTCCAATTGGCCTGTAACATAAATATCTACTGACAAGAAGCTGCTTTTTGTCTCTACATGTAGGTTACAGCATTCCTGTTTTCCTGTGTGGCCCTAATTGCAACATCTGTTTATTCCCATACTAAGTTACTAATCTTTGGAGTAACACTAAGTGCTGGAAATGGGTAACTTCATTGCTGTGCAAAGAGACTGGAAGCTTAGCAGAATACCAAACATATATTCTCAAAAATTGTCTGGGAAGACAATGTCATTAAAACCCACCCATGATTCTGTAAACACAGGATAGCACATCCTGTTCTTCAAGTTTCACTAAACAATTGGGCCTCTTGAACTGTAATCACTATTCTATGATGGAAATTCAATCATCGTAGTTCCTAATCACTTGAGTCTAACATCATTTTACAAGCCTCTGTTGCTTCAAAGGGAAGTTATTGAATGTAGAGGAAAACGTTCTTTGAATAAGAACATTTGTAATTCGCAGGAAAAAATTTTAAAACCAAAGTTGACAAGTTACTCAAATTTAACTAAATTTTTATTCATTCAATTTATAACTTCAATTTTTAAATTTATCTCTGTTGACAAAAAAGTTGGGAAAGTCCAAAGAGAAATTACACAAGGTGAAATTATAAAGATCACTTTCCCAGAAGAAGTGATGGGTATGAAATGGATAATTATGGGATTGTAAAATATATTATGAAACCTCCACGATTTCAGCATAAACTTCACTTCAGTATTTGAAGATGGCTATTGG
The DNA here is from genome assembly GCA_001685075.1 of Bramus lutescens. NCBI lineage: Eukaryota > Metazoa > Chordata > Mammalia > Rodentia > Cricetidae > Bramus > Bramus lutescens. The sequence continues at coordinate 139,337 of LOEQ01001828.1, forward strand.
GATATAATTCACAAGTCATTTGAAAATGACAATGGGGACAAGAGTCTCAAGTCTTCACATAGGAACAAAACACTACAGTTCTCCTATGATTAAAGGCTGACTCTCAGAGCCTGAAAGAAACCAGAATGCATGCCACATGCCCAGGGGTTGCAAGCAATGTACAAGTTTGAAATTCTGCAAGAGTAGAATTTCTCTAGTGAGGCGCACCTGGACATTATTTGAGGAATTGTCAGATAAGCAAAGGATATTCAGACATTGCTTTTAATGGCTTAGAAAGAGTATCTGATGATTAAAAGGAAATTGCCAGATTTAGTGGTCTAGTATGATTTAGTTTATTGGTAATTATTTCTTTAATCAATTTCCCGCATAGAAGACATTCTAAATTAAAATCAATTAAATTATTGTTTTATTATGAACTAATAAATCTAATTTGTAATTGTTGGGAATATTTCCAAAATACAGATTAGATACTAGAAAGACAGCTAAATTATTTTAACTGTATATTAAATTTTTTAAATGAGTTCCTATAAACAGCTTCTATGGATTAAGTAAAAGCAAAAAACTAAGGTTACTGTGATGACAATTTTGAATTTTATGTGTAAAGAAGAAAAAAACTTTTAGTCTGGGGTGGTTTGTGTCATGGATTTAGTGAGCAGAACCAGACTTTATCATATACAGGGCCACACAGACATGAACACCTTCATCCAAAATGAAGAACAAAAGCTTCAGAAATATTTGGCAAGAATCAGAGTAGAGCTGTGACATACAGACTTGTGATAGCAAGAGCTAGAAGACAGTGGAGGATGAGAACTCTGCCCAGGATACTTTTATTCTCGAAAGGCTTCATCCCACAGATGCAACTATGGAGGGTTACACAATTAAATATTGCTCTGATTAGTATGGTTATATGTGAGGATAAAGAAAACATGAGGACAATTATTTGGTGTCTATTTAACTCAAGGTGAAGAGACTGTTCTTCAGTGTCCAGGTCAGCCACCCTCAAACAGAAAAGACCTTACCCACATCTTCATTTTTTATTTGTTTTCTGTCATTCCTTTATTAAAGAAATGGTGACAGAACCATAAAAACCATATTTGCAATGTCTCCTTATTTGGCCAAACATAATTTAAGATAAGAGAAAGATAAAAAGAAAATTTAGGATCACACATGCACACATAGTTGGAATACAAATAATAGAAATAATGTTCAGATAATGATTTTTGAACTTAAATATAAAAGTATTAGTAAATCTTAATAAAATGCATTTATAAAACCAAGAAAACAGAACTTGTCTTTGAATAAATAAAATTGCCATCAATTTTTCATAAGATGAAACAAAAAGGTCAAAATAAAACATTTCCTTGGGTACATAAAATAAAATATGAATTTGTGGACATTGATTAATAATGATTGTTGGATAAATGTTACTGAATGGTAAGTCTTGTAATTCTAAAGATAATAGTTCATAAATTAATTTCAATCAAAATAGTAATCCTGATGCTTTCAATATATACAATACCAAATTTGAGGCACTGTGGTAGTATTGTAGCACACACCTGCAATACCACGACTTATGTTACTGAGGCAGTAGAGTCTCAAGCTTGAGGCCAGAGAACTTTACAACCAATTATACAACAGCAAAAGATTTTAAATATTTTTGTTTGAATATATTAAAGGATTCTTAGAATGACTTCATCAAATCACTGAGCAAATAACCAAATCATTTGGTGAACAGTATGCAAAGGCATAAATGCAAAATTTTACAGAAATAGCTATGGAATTATTTATGAAAATATGCATTTTCAACAAAGGAAACTATGAGCATTTTCACTTTGCCTCAGTATTTGTAGAGTTTGAGTACTGTTTCTTCCTGAGATTATTCAGTGACTAATGTTTTGTTTTTTACCATTAGTACTTACATCTTCAATATTTAGAGACTGCTAGCCTGAGTCTTTGCTCCAGCAATTCTACTTTTAGGAATATGATCGCAATCAAACATTGAAGTAAATTGGACAATGGTGGCACATGCCTTTAATCCCAGAACCTGGGAAGTAGAGGCAGGCAGATCACTGTGTGCTCAAGGCTAACCCAGTCTACAGAGGAAGTTCCCAGGCAGCCAAGGCTACACAGAGAAACCCTATCTTAAAAATACAAACGAACAAAAGAAAATACACATTTATAAATGTATTTCTTGAAGTACTTATTTATATAGAATGTATTATCAACAAACATCTTAATAAGTGTTTTTTTTACATACTAGGTAATTACAAAGAGTTATGACATATCTTTAAGGGGGATTACATTATGACTTTCTTCACAGCTATGGAGAATGTCCTATAATATGTATATAAATTCAGTAAGAGAGAGGCAAAAGCAAGCAGCTATTTGATATTTATTGTTTATGACTAGAATGATGGAAAGAACCCTGGTTAGGCAATACGTCACTGTGAGCCATGGGCCCCTGGGTACAAAGCTGCTTCTGCCACTGACAGACATTGTGATCTCTGACAAATAGCTTAACTTCCCAATTCCTCACTCTGGAAAGAGACAGGTGTATTGTTGGTTCTTCTCTTCTATTTCTTCATGTTCTTGGCAGAGCGGCTTGCCTAATATAGCATTTTGGGACTATCTGGTTGTTTAGAGACAAACCTTGTTTTCGTGTCTTATAAACTACACTGATACTAAAGTCACACATAGCAGAGTCACAGGCTAATTATACGGTCTTGAGAGTGGCAACGTACTGTGGGAGGAAGACGACTTAGAGGAGAACTCTATTTAAACTTCTAAAGTTAGCCAAAAGTAGGTTGAATGCTCTTGAGAGCATTGCCAAAAGCAGGTGGGAGCAAACCCTTTCAAACTGAAGAAATTTGACATCTGTAATTTAGAAGGAATGTCGGGGTAAGCAAAATAACTCCTTTACATTTGCTTCAAATAAGGAAACCATGTGCTAAAAACCCTAACCGCTCTTAGGACTGGAAAGGGAGGGGAAGGGGGGAGGGAGGAGGGGAGGAGATGGAAATTTTTAATAATAATAATAATAATAATAAAATGAAAAAAATGTTCTCAAGGTTATTAAACTGCTGGTCTGTTTCTCAGGGGGAAAGATGCTCGATTTAAAAATTCCTAACAGGGTGCCCTCGAAATATATTGTTCAAGATACATAATCCTTTCTGGTTACTCAAATCAACTCCAGACTGAAATGTAAGAGACAAGTTGCTGTATAATCACTGTGCAGGAGGAATGAGTGTAGAAAGTGATTCAATATGGCCAGGACATCCTGCCCTGGATTCTCAGTTGCTTCCTCTAACTGAAAACTCCAGTATGTAAGATTAACGACTTGAGAAAGTAAGTTTGTGAACACAATTACAGAAGGACCTGCCACAATGTGTGCTATATTGTATAACCCTTGAGTCATGTGGACCAGTGTTAAATTAAAAAAAATGCATTTTAATGGAACTATTTTTGATTTTTTTGAGGGCAGTGTGTGCTATCCTCATTTTAGAAGCACAAGCCTTGAGTGATCCCTAGGAGATCACATTTCCCACTTAGATAAAATAAAATGCTAGGATGACACTAGGCAAGCATTTTGAATTTGGAAAATGATCCGTCATGCTCTATAGGAGAAACTCCTCACTGTGGTGTGGGAATGGCTCATTCACTACAGGTTCGGGGAAAGGTTGAAGCTGCACAGCTAACTCTAGCAAAGCCAACATCTCCTGGCTTCTACAGAAGGGTTATGCAATAGTCAGTAATAATATTGAGCCATTTGTATCTTATACAGACCTTCACTTTTAAGAATGAAGATTGCCTATCCCTGAATTACAGTATACAATCATACATATTTTACTCTAAAAATAGACAAAAAGTTGCAAATATCTCAATTATATATTAAGATTTATTTATACAGACTATAGGTCTACTGATGACTAAATTATCTCAAATGGAACACATTTGTGTAAGAACCAACTTTATCAGTTCAGAGGGCTACAAACACTCTGGTCACCACCTTCATGCTCCATGCTAAAACATTTCCTATTGCCCAGGTTCATCAGAACTCCAACTTCTGACTTAACATTTTTGTTGGTTTAACTGGAACCTGAAATTTGTTGAATTGTGTGGCATGTGCTCATTTTTATCTATCATCTTTTAATACACATTAGGTTTCTTAGATTTTAGGTATTGTGCTTGTCAATGTGGTCTGGTCATTCTCCTTCTTCATGGAATTCCTTCATTAATATAGTTTAATGTGTGCATTTCTTTAATATTTAGGCATTTCAGTGATTCTGAGTTAGGGCTATCAAATATAGTGCTATTTTAATTTGTCAGGCACATTTGAATTGAATGTGTTCCTTTATTTCAGTTCCTTTCATACCTAGAAATGGAGCAGTTGAGTCATAGGCTAAGTGTGCATTCAAGCTTAGTATATAATGTCAGTTTCTCAGAGTGGAGTTTCCTGATTTTTTTATTCAACAATTATAAACCAGAGAAAAGGAGATGTAGTATAAATTTGAGGACAGCTAAAACTGTATACTAAATGAGTTCCTGAGAAATAAGAGCCACCTAGCAAGACTGTGTCAAAATTGGGAAGTGCCTATATGCAACTATTGTGCCTGTGTAGTTTCTTTGCTTGAGTAGTTTGACAAAGTTTGGGCTGTTTGCACAGCCAATGATTTGGCAAGATTATGCTCTTCTATCCCTGTAGAGAATGAAAGCTATAAATAGTTCCTAGTCACATGTGATGACTAAAGTTTAAATTTATTTCTTTATAACATTTCATTTTTACTAGTAAAGTATGAGAATTCTCTCTGCAGTACATCCTTGTTGCAACTTATAATAAAATATGCCATACTAGCCCAGAATGGAGTATATTAAAAGCTTATTTATTTAGGGAGTGAACTCACAGAAAAGGTAGTGATATACAGTCCTCTGCATGGGCTGGGAACTAGAACCAAATCCAGCAGCCAAGAGGCCAGCACATGCTTTATGTCTGCCTTTATAGTACAAGAGGCCACACCCAAGTGGGCTGGTATCTTTAAGGCTATTGGCTGAGAGAGTTCCCACAGCACATCCTCTAAACACATTTTTTTAATTTTAAGTCTTCATAATTATTTTTATAGATTATCCAGTCCCTATGGTGGGACACCTTGCTAAGCTTTGATGCAGGTAGTGAAGGACTTGGTCTTCCTCAACTTGGTGTGCCAGACTTTGTTTACTCCTCATGGGAGGTCCTTCCCGCTCTGAGGAGTGGATGGGAGGTGGGATGGGGTGGGGAAAGGGGTGAGAGAAGGGGAAGGAGGGGGAAATGGGATTAGTATATAAATGAAAAAAATCTTATATAAAAATGCAGAAGGGAGAGAAGGAAGAAGAGAAGGAGAAGGAGGAGGAGGAGAAGAAGAAGAAGAAGAAGAAGAAGAAGAAGAAGAAGAAGAAGAAGAAGAAGAAGA
>LOEQ01001828.1:149964-165673 GCA_001685075.1 Bramus lutescens
CCTTCCTTCTGCTCCTCATTTGGACCTTGGGAGCTCAGTTCTGTGCTCCAATGTTGAAATAAAATTCTTCTTTTATCTGTGGTGGCTTATATAGAGGGAGACATACGGGGATAGATCTTTATCCTTGCTACTTTTATCTACCATTTATAATTGAAAGCTGATGTTAAAAGGCCTTGATAGCTATATAGTGCATACACACAGACACACAGACACACACACACACACACAAACATACACACAAAGCTAACAAATTTTGAAGGATAAAGCTCTCTGACAATTTTGGAATATGTATTTTCATGTTTCCCCATCTCTATTCTACATTTATTTTCTGAAGATGATACAATGAAAGTGGAAAAAAATTAATGTACTCTGAACTCCCTATACACTGAAGTCTGTTGTCCCTGGTAGCAACATCAAATTTATCTCACTGACTTTAACTTTGGAGACTATCCTGGGTCTACTTAAAATCCCTCAGGCTATAGGATTGCATGACAAATTATACTAGTCTACTAAACAATTTCATCTTCCTAATGTTGGTAGCAACATCTGTCTGAGCCACAAAGGTGAACAAATATTCACTAGAGATATAGTTTAATTATAAATCACTTAAACTGATAGCTTTCTTTTAATAAAATAATATACACCTGCATTTATGATATTCAAGCAGTAGTATTTGAACATCTAGACACATACCTTGATATTAAATTCTTGTATTCAGTGGGTTAAAGATTATTGACACCACCACATGATTTATTCATACCTCTCACTCAGTGCCCTCTAACATTGATCACAAGACTGAGTTTGAACTCTGTAATGAAAACTTCAGAGCTTAAAATTCTTCATCAAATGCTATTTCTCTGGTACATTTGATGCACAGCTCATGACAATTAAGGTAAGAGAAAGTTGTGCAGCTTGCATCATAGACACTTTACAGAAATATTAGCATGGGAAAAACAATTCAGAAGTCAAGAGTATTACATCACTCCTTCCTTTATCAGCACAGATGGGAATCATCCTGCTGAGACACATGCTCCCAATATGAAGAGAGATGAAACAACGCCTATCTAACAAATAGGATGATTCTCAACATAATGTAACTTTTGAGTATGTACTTAGAGCTAAAAGCATTTTTAAAAACCTACTTAAGATGAGATTAATGTAAGGTACCAGAAGCAAGATTTTCTTAGAATGTTCTGTTATCCATTTTTAAGTTCTTAAGAGTTAGAAATGGATAAAACAAATTTAATTTTTACTTCAGAAACCACAGTAGACACTGAGGCACCAGTATGATGTTTATATTTATAAAATGAAAGCAAAAATCTTCCAGTAGACTTTTGAAATATTTCTGGTTAAACCCTGGAGGATATTTCATGAACAGAACTTAGAATATTCTCTATAATTTTGGCTATATGATCAGGTTGACAGAGAATAGAGAAGTGTTAAACTTTTCATTTGTAAGACAAAAAAAGCAAGTCTACTTTTCTGCTTTTAGTGACTTAAACAAAAATCCCCATGTTACATGTTTAAAAACAAAGATACTAGGAAAGGCTGTCCTCTCTTAGATGCCATGTACACTGCACATTTATGACATGAACTTTTATAGAGTTGTCCAAAACACCAAATGTGAAATCAAGTAAGACTCCAAAAGTCAAAACAGTCTTGAGAACAATACACTATAGAGATAATAAACATTCACAAACTAAAAGGTTGTCTAGTAGTAATGACTTGTATCTCTTAGTTTAATTAATTTCTAAGATGTTACTTTATTTTCACAGAGGTAGGAAGTTCAGTCTGTTGTCTGGAATTCTATATCATTGGTTTGTGTTGAGTTCTTTGTTAGAAAAGTTCAGGTAACTGAATCAGTGAAGGTTAGACCAAAGAAGCAAAATTATTAGACATTAAAAATGAACATATTTGTCAAAAAGAACATTCTTACACTAGGTTGCGTTTTTGAGAAATAACGATGTCTAGGGCTTGCAGGGTAGTTTATGCAAAGGGACAAGCTGCACTGATAGGCTCAGGGTGAGGCTGCTGCCCCAGAAGTTATTTCACTAACAAAGTTCATATCTAGTGTGAACCCAGTTTTGCCCAAGTCAGGTTTGCCTGCGTGATTTCACCTATCTCCTTAGCTACTAGTCAATCAATTCTAGATTTTAATCATATTAAGATATCTTCACACCAATGTAGTTAATACTACTTGAATAAAATAACCTGAGAGCCTAAATCAACCAAATTTACACATCAGAATGATTACTTTAGTTACAAATAGAATTGTGAATTTAAGTATTGGTGGATTTCCCTACATTCTAAACAGTACTAAAAATTATGCAATTGAAATTCAAATCCTGATTTCCTAAAAGAAAAAATCAAAGTCTTATACTAAGAGAGTAAGATAAATTTTAGAGCCTCCTTGAACAGTTTTTAGTTTAACTTTGGGAAATTAGTACAATAATGAAAATAGAGATTATCTATATAAAAGCATCCTTCAATTCAATGCTTTTGAACATCCCTTTCACCGTACTTATTCTGAAAAAAGTGTTAAAATTGGAACATGTAATTCTATAGACACATGAAATTTACCAGTCACTGACTAATAGCATTAATATGAATACAATGATACATTGATAGAGATTAGAAAGTCTTATTACACATGCTTTGATTAGTATTTTAGAAATCTTGAACTATATACAGAGAATAGTGCAGCCATAGGAGTTATAGTGTGGGATATCTGCAGCATTTAAGAAGGAAAGGCATAAACCTAATGCTTCCTCCTTAGAATTAGCAGCCATTAAAAATGTGTCATTTATTCTAGCTCTCAGCATAAAACAAAAGTAACTAAAGATTATTGCAAAAAATTTATAAACATAAATTTGTGTATAAAAAGCTGATTTGAATTTTTGAATATTTTCTGGGAATTAAAATTTTATATACATTCATGAAATCTCTGTTCTACTACATACATAAATATGTGTTGCATCAAAAACTGTTTGAAATATCATTTTGTAATCAAACTATTTCTATGCATAGCCACCCAAGACTAGACTGCACACAAGAGAAAAACAGCACCTTCAACAAATGATACTGTGGAAAGTAGGCATCCATACATAGAAGAATAAAATTAGAACCGGAGTTACCAATGTATGAAAGCACCACTGAAACTTGAAAGCCTGAAACTTCTAGAAGAAAACATTCTCAGTGTGCTACAAGATAGAGCTGCAGGAAAGAGCTTTCTCAATAGGATTCAATTCGCTAAGGAATTAGGACCACGAGCTGACAAATGGGAACTCATAAAAATAAAAAGCTTCTGTACAAAAGATGAAACGAGCAATTTGGTGAAAAGGAAGGTCATGGAGTGAAAGCAAAACTGTGTTGGCTGTAAATCCAATAGAGAGATAGCATCTAGAACATATGACATAACAATATCTAGAACATGAATATGTTATGATAATATCTATAATATATGAACAAAAACCAAGGATCAAGAAATCCAGCTAACTAATTAAGAAATTGGCTTTGTATCTGAACAGAGAGTTCTAAAAGAAGAAAATAAGCCTGGCTGTGGCTGAGAAATATCTTTAAAGTTGTTTAATTATATCCTTAACAACTATGGAAATGCAAAGTAAGATTAAGATTTCATCTACTTCAGTCAGAATTGCTAAAAACAAGAAAGCAACAAATGCTGATGAGAATGTGGGGGAAAGGGAACCCCCTTTACTGTTACTGGTTTTACAGCCTGGTGCAGCCCCTTTGTAAGCCAAGGCGGGGAAATCTCAAGAAGCTAGTAGTCCTTGGCACATGCCCAAAGGACTCGACCTCCTGCTCTACAAATACTTGCTCATCTAGGCTCATTGCCATTCTCTTCACAATACTTCAGAACTGATACAAGCTAGATGTACTTCAATGAATAAATGAAAATATTGAACGCACATGGAATTAAATTCTATTCATCTGTAATGAAAAATGAAATCATTAGTTTTTCAGGAATGTGAATAGAAGAAAATATTACACTGATTAAAGCTACCCAAAAGTCAAAGCTGCAAATTCACTCTTCTCTGTGATTCTTAATCGGAATCTTAAAATGTAAGCATATAACCTGGTGTAACCACAGAAACCAGGAAAAACAAACAGGACCATTTTCGGCAGAAGGAGCTCTAAACAGGATGATAGTAGAATACAGGCTATATGAGTGTTAATGGGAAGGATGAGAAAATATATTAACTGAGTAGGCAAGGAGAGAGTAGAAGTGTACAGTTTAAGTTTTGCCAGTTGGGCTGATAATGTTTCTCCCCAAGAGTTATAAACTCTATCAAAAACCCCTTTTCCAGGTATAAAAAAAACCTCTCCAAATTTTTCGCCAGGAATACACCATGCCTTTCAGACACAGGACTTGGAAGAATGACACTGGCATTGACTTGTCAGTCTCTTTCATGAAAACCCAGCTCTCATAATTTCAGGAAGAGTCATGAAATCAGTCAAAAGAGAAAGAGCAATCAATAATCTCCCATAGATGAGAGCCTGCAAACCCCAGTGACCATCATGATAGACAACCCCCAAGAATGCAGTAGTGCCAGTTATATCTTAGGAATAATAAACATCAGTCAGCCAACTGGGTTTGAGTTCCATTCAGTAGGAGATAATTTGTATCTGGTGTGATAAACCTAGTTAATTATCCCTGGCTATTAAAATTATGAACACTAGAAACCATACTATTGCCACTCCTAAGCCAATATACTTCATTCTAAATAATCCTCTTTGTACACATAGGTAATTGTAGCTCTAATTCCTCATCAAATAAGCTTCCTTTTCCAGCAGATGTAATCCATTGCAGAAATCTATACCTGGCCAAAATACAGAGCACACTGACCATATGTTGCCAAACCCTACTTTAAAAATCTACAACTCAACACCTACATATAAAGCTCAGAAAACTTCATAGAAGAAGGAGCAGAAAGTTTATAAGAGCCAGAAGACCGGAACTTTTGCTTCAAGAAAATATCTTCTGTAGATAACTGAAAAGCTTCACTAATGAGGTTTCAACAATATGATTGCCTAACTAAATAATATCTTCATAATGACACTAGTTACTTGCTATCACTTCAGCATGAATAGGGGAAGCCTCATAAGGACCTAGATAAGGAACTACAGTTAATTAATGACTACTGAAATAGGGAAAACCAGTCTTCTCCAGGGATGAGCTCTAAATATATATTTGAGTAACAATAAATTCACACACACACACACACACACATACACATACACACACACAAACTCTCAACCACCACCAGCAACAACAGTTGCTAATGCAGAATGGGGTAAATCTTACAGTGTCCTACCCCTAATCAAAGATTTACAAATAACTAATAACCAATGAAAAGAGAAGAATTTTCCTGTTCTGGGATAAACCCTCAATTGTTTATCACGTACAAAGTGATGAGCCATAAAATCATATATACACAAGCCAAGGCACACAAAAGTGACTCAGTAGGTTTAATTTATGTGTTTATGTACCACCTGTGTGTATAACAATAATTTTTAAAAAGAGAATATAAATTTCAAAGAGTGATGGGGAGCATTGAAAGGATTAGAGGGGAGGGGTCATGGGAAATGTTGAAGAAAGGAAATGATATAATTATATTTTAAATATAAAATTTTAATTTTAAAAAACAGGCAATTCTAAATTCCACTAAATTGACTAAGAACACTGACAAGCAAATTACCCACCAACACCTCCCCAAATAACTCACTCAATTACTGATTCTTTGGAGAGAGAGTAAGAAAGGATGCTGAAGTATGCACATCAATGAAGTTTCTTTCTTGTTCTTTCAAGTCTCAAAAGGAAATGTTTGTCATCTTTGTCAGATTCCTAGCTTTGGTGCTGTTGTGCTGACTTGGAATGGGGCAAAAAGGGAGAAAATATGAAAACAAAATTTTGTGGGAGGTAGCTGTGCAGAAGTGTGATTGTGCATTACATATGTGTGAAACTTCAAGGAATAAGAAAATATGTTAAAAGACATGATATTATCTTAAGGCTCTTCGACCTTCCTGGCATTCCTTTTGTAGGCTTCAGAGGAGGATCATGGAGCTTTAGTTAGTCCTTCTTTCTCATGCTCTCTGTGAGCAGCTGTGAATCTCAAGTTTCAATTTGACTCTCTTTTGTGGCCTAGCAGAAAAATGAGGTGAAACTTGTTCCAGTTGAATGATCCCTCAAGTTCATGATCCTTCTCTGATCTACCTTTACTTACTTTTCCATTTACTTTTCATAGTCCTCTGAAGTATCATTGTGAATTCTACCCAAAGACTTTTAGGCATGTTCTGTGGGGATGTACTTATCCTATCTTTGTTAGAAATAGAATTGATACAGATTTGAGTTTAACACGGTACATGTTAAATATTCTTCATGCTCTATAGTGCATATAATCATCACTATTGCTTCTCATTAGAACTGATTTCTGTCTTCCACGGGTGAGTATTCCTTTGTATATTTGAGCTATAATGATTTTTTAAAAAAATATAAAATTGAAATTAATACATTCCTTTTACCTTTCATGTTGCTTTGAAATACTCGGCAAGAATCAACACTTTATTTATTTAGTCTCTCACACATCACATTTTAACCACAATTTCCCTTCACAAAGTTGATTAATAAGCACAAAATGAGAAAACTTTTCGAGACGATAGCACTCCAGTCTGCCTCCATCTCCCAATAAGCCATAGCATATGTTTTTAATAAGTAAAAAAATGATATAGACATGGACTAGACTACATGTGCAAAAAAAAGCTGACTGCTTCACAATATATGCTTAATCATAAATAGGAATTTCCTAAAGACACATTAATAAGATTCATTTGAGCTTGGGAAGAATTTTGGGGTTTGCTCATCAGACGCTGCCCCTGACACGGCCCCAGTACTGCTACTTGCTTAGCAGAACTTATTCTTAGCAAAATTAGACCTACAGTGCCGTCATCAACAAGTACTTCATGTAGTGAGGCGGAGTGTGTGTTTGGTGTGTGAGTAAACACACCGAGTTAGTTTTCCCCTTTGAGAGGAGTTGTGTCTCTTCTGGCATCTTTAAGCTAAAAATATTAGAGGATTGTTTTGACTATTACCTCTGCTACTGAACCCTGAGTCCAGGAAAAGAATTCTAGGTTTGGGGAAACTCGAGACTTCCTTAGAAACTTATTTCCCATGCCTTTTTCTGAGTAGTCCATATTCTATAAAATAGCTCTGCATGAGATTTCTTTTTAGCTGTGCAGCACAGAGACAGACAAGACAGAGCACCTGGGTTCTAGACCTAACTTTTCCCTACAGCACTATCAAATACCCACATTCATGGCTGGAGTTCCCTAACATTGAAAACCCAAATGGCTTAATATGACTTCCAAATTTTGAAAATTAGAAACAAAGGGTGAAAACCATTAGGATCTCATTTTATCAGCCTCCAAGTCTTTCCATATGAGTGTCGTTATTTTGGTGTGTTACTTTGAGACTCATCTTTGATTTGTAAAATTAAAGATTTTTAGTTAAATTCCAGTTTCTTTTCAAGTCACATCAATACATTTTCACACCTATCAACCACAGTCAGTTTTTTACTCCAAGTGTGTTGTTTTTCACAGTTCCTCAATCCACTAATGCCTCTGATCTCTCACAGAAATCCATGTTACGTTTTTCTGACCACACTCCAGTATAGAAGTAATGGCTGTAAGAAACATCAGCATACGTCTTAACATAGTTGACTAAGCATACGATTTGACATTGTGTGCAGAACTATTTAATCTGGAAATTGTGATGTATTTTAAAGCCTATTAAGTTTTGTGGATTCTAAGCACTCACCCAAATCCTCCCAATCTAATTTGTCTAATTAATAAAACACCCACTAAAGAAGCAAGGAATATGAACAGACAATTCACTGAATTGGAAACATAATTAGGCAAAATACATGATAGACAGATGTGTTCAGCCTTGCTAATAGATGAGAAGGAAATGCAAATTTAAATGGCCAGAAATCATTTTGACATGCTGTATGGAGAAATTATGAAAGATTGGTAGCATATAATAATGCTTCGAAGTATATGGAGATAAGAAACTATATTTTATAAAGTATTATATAAAATAGTATTTGCTATGTCCTTTATATAGTGTCTGACACATAGTAAACCTCAAAATTGCTAAAAAGAAATTCAATTTAAAAATTAACTGTATATTAAATAGCTATTGCAAGTGTTAATTACCTTAAACCTTTTAGAGAGCTATGCAGAAAAAATCATAAATATTTAAAACACACTTAAAGTTGAATGAGCATTGATACTTTAGACTAATATCATACATAAACAAAAGCAACAGTATTTAAGAATATATGCAAAATCATTTTTATTTCAGGAAAAAACAAAACAAAAGTGAACTGAATAGGTTTATCATTGGGGAATATAGGATAATTTTATCAGTCCAAATCCCATAGAAAGAGAACCTATGATAATTTGGACAGAGTTTATAAACTAAGGGAGCATTTAAAAGAGAAATCAGCATGCTGGGGAAACAGAAGAGCAATTTCAGCAATTAAATTGTAGTAGCAGTGGAGTTTCTGTCCTTCCAAGCAGACTCTTCGGGGACCAGAGCTCTCCAGGAGAAAGTGGAGTGGAGGGGCATCCTTTGAAAGGAATGGCTGTTAGCTCCTCCAGCTGAGGGAGAAGCTAGTGTGAGGTGAAACACATGAAGGGGCCCAGTAGCCAGGACCCATTCCTCGGACCTCTATATCTGTGTGTGTGGCGGTGGGGGAATGCATGCACAGGCACTCACACATGCACACATGGTCAGACACGCACAGGCATACACACGCACACACTTGCTCACACACATGCATGCACACGCATATATGCACTTACACAGATGCTCATGCCTGCACTTACACACATGCACACACACAGATATATAATTTGCATGTGAGAACAAAAATATATTTCATATTCTTTCATGAGATATGCACCCATTGTGACCCAAAAGTAGGCAGAGGAAAAGCAATCTACCTTATTTATGTAAGTATCTGTTCAGTCACATGCAATGCTGGGATCAGGCATATAGCTTCAGGAATATTAGGAAAATATTGCTACTACATTTGTAAAAGACATTTTAAAATACTCTTATTTGTGTGTGTATATGTTTCTGTGTACGAACACACATCCTGTGTGTGCAATGCAAAAATAAGGACATCACATCTCTTGGAGGTGGAATTTCAGGTAGTTGTGAATGGGCTGACACGGGTTCTGAGAAATAAATCCAGTTCTTCTACAAAAGCAGCATACACTCTTAATCACTGGTCCATCTCTCCAGCCCTTGTCTGCATCATTTTTAGAACATATTTGTATGAACATAAAAGTGAAAAAGACATCTGATATGTTTGTAAATAAAGAGCAGCAAAGAATTTAGCTAGACAGATCAACTAACATCAACATACATATATTCTGTATTAAACAAATCTAGACTTATCCTCAAAGGTTAGCAGATGAACTAATTCATTACTCGATAAAGATCATGTGTTAAGACATACATGTATGTATATGCACACACACAAACACATAAATTGCTGTAGGATAATGCTCTTGTATATTGTAAAAATTTGTCACTCGTATTGGTTTAATAAAATGTTGATTAGCCAGTAGCCAGGCCGGAAGTATAGGTGAGGCACCAAGACTAGCAGAATTCTAAGAAGAGGAAATGCAGAGACGCAATTGTCATCCAGAAGCAGAGGAAGCAAGATGAAAATGCCTTGCTGAGAAAAGGAACCAAGCCACATGGCTAAACAAAGAAAGGAATTATGGGTTAATTAAGTTATAAGAGGTAATACTAATAAGCCTGAATAATAGGCCAAACCATTTATAATTAATATAAGCCTTTGTGTGTTTATTTCAAACTGAATGGCTGTGGGACCAGGTGGGACAGAAACTTCCATCTTCAAGTATGCATATACATCTCAAGAAATGATACATTGGTAATTGAAGACTATTGCATTCAATTCAGCAAGGGTATACATTTTAGAAGTGCCCTCCAAAAAGACGTAGAAACATATAAACTAAAAAACCATTACATGCTCTTACTTCATGGTAAATGAAATAATCAGTATGATCTTACTACAACCAATGATTTTACACAGTGAGCCTTCCAAGAAAAGCTCATTTATTAGAAAATATTCCAAAAGAAGGAGTCTATTATACTCTAATTCTATGTAGACAGAAGTTTCTGTCCTGCCCAGTTCTGCAGTCATTCAGTTCCAAATATACACACAGAGGCATATATTAATTATAAACTGTTTGCCCTGTTAGCTCAGGCTTTTTATTAACTAGCTCTTATAACTTTAACTCTTAACTCATGTCTATGTCTAGCCACGTGGCTGGTACCTCTTCTCAGTGAGGCATTCTCACCTTGCTTCCTCTGCAGCTGACTAGGGACTGTCTCTCTACCTTTTCTCTTCCTGGAATTCTCTTGGTCTTGTAACCCCACTATACTTCCTGCCTGGCTATTGGCCAATTACATTTTAGTTACTAATACAAGTGGCAAATCTTTATAGTGTACAAGAGAATTATCCCAAAGTACTTCTAAATATAAGAAACATGTGGAAATGCAGGGTCATAAAAAGAGTAACTGGAAGCCTCATTTCATGACTTCCTTTTTTCCCCATGCCACTTACAAAAACAAGATGGGGTGAGCAGTTTAAGATGGATAGTTTGAACAAATCCTCTGTTTTGTTCTATAGTGCCCTCTCTAGTTGCTTAGTCCCAATCCCTGTGAAAATTAAGGAAGAATACTGTTTTTTTTTTAAAAAAAATTTATTTATTTATTATGTATATAGCATTCCTTCCATGTATGCCTACAGGCCAGAAGAGGGCGCCAGACCCCATTACAGATGATTGTGAACCACCATATGGTTGCTGGGAATTGAACTCAGGACCTTTGGAAGAGCAAGCAGTGCTCTTAATCTCTGAGCCATCTCTCCAGCCTGGAAGAATACTGTTTGGTGACATATATGGATAAGGAAAAGAGGTATTCTAGATTGCTTGGTGTGCATACTGAAAATAGATTTCTGTTTGGGCCATTGTGTTCATGAATATATAAAGTGTTGGTATTGAAAAAGTATTATCCTGAAGAATATTTTCATACTAAACTGGAGACATTGGATATTAATACTAGATATGGAGATTGGGGACAGGGCTCAGTTGGAGTAGAGCAGATGGCTCCATTCCTTCTTATATGACTGCATTATTAGATTTCACACAGAGCATTCATTTAGTGCTATACAAGAAACAATAGTGTTTAAAAGTCATATGTAAAACAGAAAAAAGTTAGAAACTTGAGATGTTGATTGAGTTCTTGTGATAAAATACAATAAATAATTGTCAGATTCTTCTAGTATTTGCATAAAAATACAAAAATTGAAAAATCCTAATGACTTCATGAAAACTAGGAATTTTTGTTGAAAATAACATCATTTTCATCAGGCAGTGGTGGCACACACCTTTAATACCAGCACTCAGGAGTCAGAGGCAGTCATATATCTGTGAGTTCAAAGCCTACCTGGTCTACAAACGCTAGTTCCAGGACACCTAGGGCTGTTGCACACAGAACTTCTGTCTTCAAAAAAAAAAAAAAGAACAAAGAAAAAAATCATTTTCTGGAAGTTTTTAATCTATATATTTATCTATTTATTTTATGTTCTCTAGATACTTCATTAGTGTCTAGGCGGAGGGGTATGATATATATTAGGAGGTACTCTGAGAATAGTTCCTTAACAGCTGTGAGTTCAGAGGACTCAAACAGGTTCTTTCTCACACATACGCACACATGCACAAACAAACCTGAGTACATTCACAAACATACACATATGCACACATACATACAAGCACATGTCATACAAGCACACAATACACAGAAACATACACACATACAAACAGATACATAAACACAGAAATACATACATGTAAACAATTAATAAATACATGTGAACAATGAACATATACAGAGAGAATACGATCCTGAATCTCTTTTTATTCAGAGCATCATAAAACTCATATCAAATGTAGACTATTATGAGAGAACTATTACATTACTGATTGTTGAAATTTCAGAATCATAACTTCAGTATGGACCAACAGATTTTTTTGTTTTGTTTTGGTTTGGTTTGGCTTTTGGTTTTTGAGACAGAGCTTTTCTGTGTAGCCCTGACTGTCCTGAAACTCACTCTGTAGACCAGGCTGGCCTGGAACTCACAGAGATCCACCTACCTCTGCCTCCCAAGTGCTAGGATTACAGGAATCTGCTACCACAGCCCAGTTTTCAGAGTTAAACACTGTGCAGTAATTAATCTCAATTAGTTCACAGAGATGGAAATAAAGTGCAGAGCTGCCTCACATGAGGCGGCTGCACTTTACGGATAAACGCTTCATATGAGTGGAAGCTGTGGGACCTGAAACTTAGGGATCTCATTTTTTCTGGACAGGGAACCACTTCTAATGTGGGGTAAACAACTTTTCAAAAGTAATGCTCAAATGTCACTGCACTTAAACAATCTACAAATCCATTTGGATTGTTTCCATTTAAAGGAAAATTGCTGAGTTAGTGTGTAAAATCTCACATGATGAAAGTGAGACTTCTTCCGGATTTCACAGCCCATGTACAGTTGAAACTCAAGGGCTACTATGTTGACATTGACTTCTCCTTCAAGAACAGCTTCTTAGTTCTCAAACCATAGCGTCTTACTAGTTGCCTAGTCTGCTCTTCGATGAGCCCTGCCACTGGGACACATGTTCCCTTTCATTTGGAATGCAAAGATTCTACTCAGACCATGTTGATGTGCGTTATCAAATCTATTTTGTGAAGTATTGGGAAGATATGGGTTTCCTCTTTTTATAAAAATAATGTTTGTAATTTGAATATTCGGCAGTCTTCTGCTGCTCATGTGCCGGCCTCAGCGGTCAGAATAACAGGCAAGTGACCTGCCTGCCAGCTGGACACTGACCCACTCCCTAGATTTGGTTCTGAAAGAGACATTCCCCTGCCTCTCTCACAGTCCTTTCCCGCCTCAGTCCCCTCCTGCTTCTGTGCCCCTGACTCCAACTGGACATGATGTCTGTTGCCCAGGAGCACACCACACCATTCAGAAGAACAGTTGCCCTGGAGTAGGCCACACCAGTCCAAACAGGTGCAAGGGAGGACAGTTTGGAGAACAGGTGAAGGCCAAGCAAGCCAGAAGAACAGATAGGGGAACTGAGGCAGAGACTCCCTACGGGGCCAAAGACCACACCTGGCACCAGAATCACAGATAGGTGGCCCACCAGCAGACCCACACCACTCATTCAGTTTCCTCAATCCCCACTCCCTTCCTCATCACTGTATCTCAACCCCCTCCCCAGCTGCTTGGGCAGATACCCCTGGTTATACTAAAGGCCAAGCTAGCTGTCAGAAGTCTAGTCCACAAAGACCAGAAGACCAAAAGAGGAACAAAACACCTATCCAACAAAGATAAAGACAGAAATCAACACCTAGGCCTATAATAATCCCAAAACTAGATGCCTAAAAGACAGTTAAAAAAAGCACAATTGACATAGCCAGGGTAAGATGGCACCACCAGATGCCAGCTATCCTGTGACAGCAAAATCTGAATATTCTAATGCAGCTGAATCATGAGAAAATGACTGTAAGACCAACTGCATGAAGATAATAGACATCCTCAAAGAGGATATAAAAAAATCCCTTAAAGAAATCAAGGAAAAAGCAAACAAACAAACAAAAAAATGGAGGAATTCAACAAATCCCTTAAAGAATGCCAAGAGAGCCAAGAGAAGACAAACAAGTGAAGGGCACTGTTCAATGCCTGAAAATGGTAATTGAAGCAATAAGAAAACACAAACTGAGGGAATTCTGGAAAAGGAATTTGAATATCAAACAGAAGCCATTTTTTTTCAGTAGGATTCACTTTCACCAAATGCATTCAAATACATTAGGCTTCTATATTACTATTACTATTCCAGCATAATTATTTGCAATAATTTGATGTGATGTTTTCAAAGGGTTTGGAGTGCTAACTGCAGTTTTTAGTGAATACAATATGTAATATGATGAAGTCCTTGTCTAAGATGCCTAGAACAGAGAAACAATTTATTCATGATTTATGTAAACTATATTTTTCTTTGTAATTTGGGTGAAAATAGAATGTGCAGGTGAATAATCCATCACAAAAAGAAGATGCCAATTCTGTTCATCTCATATCACCCTAAGGACTGGAATTTAATTGGATCAAGGAATGTTGGGAGCTGACCTACTTTTCATATGGGAAACCTAAAACCCTTTGTAGGCAGCTTCCTCAATGTGTGGAAATCCAGTGAGTCCCTTGGCTCAAGCACAACTTATCTCAAAGCAAGCTTGATAGAAATTAATCTGATATAAATTCTTCTGTCTTCTTCAATTAGAAGTCTCTAACACATGGTTTATATCGTTTAGTTACAACTGTGTACAGTTCCTTACCACATCTTTAATAGATGTCTGTTTATATCATGTTTTTCCCTTTTCCAAATGTCATTGACTTTCAAACGTCAACTTTCACGTACTAACTTGCAGAAGTTGTTGTAAAAGCACATGCTAGACTTGGCATTGCTACAGATAACACTCTGTGCTCACACCGCTGTCTCATCAGCCTTACCTGGGATCATCTTCAACACTTCAGGGCAAGACAGGAGGAGTCCCACAACCAAGGGCCTGGAACCTAGCCAGTCTCACAGCAGTGAGTCAATCTGACACCAACAGTGAGTCAAAGCTGCATTTGGTTCCTTAGTCTTTAAGACAACAAACAGCTAGCATCCAGTTTGCTATGTCATGTTTGTGTTTATTTCAGCATCTCTGCCTCTTACTTTCAATGAAATATGATTGCTATGTGGACAGAGAGTCTATTGGGAAAAATACAAGTATACCTGGGGTTTATGTGCCAGCTATGTGTGTAAAAAATACATTATAGTTGGTGCATTTTAATCATGGCTGCAGATGAGGCAAACATAATCTATTAGTGTCACCTTTGGTAACAATTTCAGAGCAATATTTAAGGTAAACCTCATCATGACTAAGAATTTGCTTTAAAGATATTAAAATACGACTCCTGTTTTTAACACCATAAACCAAGTCTTGTCTTCAAGACGTTTTGCTAGTTCTTAAATAGTAAACTTATATATGTTACCACAAGGAGCAATTTCATGAGGTTTAAATTATGATAATTCAAAACAAATGTTTTACCAAATGGAAACTACTCCTGTGAAACTACAGAATTAAAATTTTAATTACTGCTTGTTAAATGCATCCAGCTAGATATACATGGTACTCACCTTTGTAATCCTGTGTACCTGGATGAGGTTGCATAGAAGGCTCTAAAGGTACATGAAACCTTTAAGAGCAACAAAAGAATGCCAATTTTTTTCCTGGAAACATGTATAAAGTTTGAGTATCTCAATAGCTTCTCAGACCTAAGAGCTCATAAGATGCTTCTATTTTGCTAGAAAAGAGAGAAGAAAGGGAAGAGCAATAAAAAATTAAACACAAACATAATGCATAGAAATAAACAAATAAAATAAATAAATAAACAAATAAACACTCATAAACCGGGTGGTGATGGCACACGCCTAGAATCCCAGCACTCGGGAGGCAGAGGCAGGTGGATCTCTGTGAGTTCGAGGCCAG
>LOEQ01001828.1:165747-178736 GCA_001685075.1 Bramus lutescens
CCCTGTCTCAAAAAAAGAAAAGAACTAAACAAAGACTTAGTGATACTTAGTGTGCTGGAAACACAAAACAAATTATCACCAGTCATTTTGATAAATATGTAAGCTATAAAACTTCACATATGCTAATATCCTAGATAACAGGCTTATATTTCTATTGTTACCTGATATGGTGTTTTAAAAAAGAATGCCCCTCCCCCATAGGATCATACATTTGAACACTGTTATCAGGGACTGGAACTATTTATAAGGATTATAAATAGGAACATAAGGATTAGAGTTATGTCCTTGCTGTAGGAACTGGAGTGGGCTTTGAGGCTGCAAAAGCTCATGCCAGGCCCAAAGAATGAGTCTTTTTGCTCCAGCAGACCCAGATATAGAGCTCTGCTAATTTTCCAACATCATGTCTGCCTGCATGCTGTCATGCTTCCCAGCATGACTCATAGCGGACCAGATAGATAATGGACTAAAATTCGGAAACTGTAAGTGAGCCTCATATAAATATTTTCTTTTATAAGAGTTGCTGTGGTCATGGTGTCTCTTCACAGCGACAGAACACTGACTGAGACACCTGAGTAAGAATTCTCCAGCTGGTTTCTTGGCTTCTTTTTGCTCTCTCTCTATTCTCTTCTTGTTTGGTGTGTTCAGTTTCTGTAGAGGAAACTGCACCAGGCTCACAGTGGCCTGCAGATTGGAGACTTCTGATAATAAGAATTGAATAGCACTAAACCTTTATCAGAAGTCCATAATTTAATAATGATTGTATAAAAAAATACCTCTTATTTCCTTATTGCCTGCCCACACCAATTATTTTCCCCCTTCACCTACATGATGATAATTCTCCTGTGCTGTGATAGCATTTAAATGGCAAAAATATGTAAGGCAGCTTCTTACTGCAAAAAGCAATATAATAGTGGTGCATTCTGATGTTCTGTGAGATGTCCAGATGGCCTAGATTTCTTCGAAGCATGATATGAAAAAGGACAGCCCATGAGTAAGACTGTAACAGAATTCTGTTGTCTGTTCCTTTTGTTGTAATAAAGATCACAAAGAAAACATCTACCAAATCAAATCAATGGCCACTTATTAAGCTCATGAGGTCATCTTCATTTGTTCACCAAATACACCACATTCAGTTCTATAGAAATAGGGAGGACTACTCTTATCTTGCATTTACAGTAATCCGTATTATAGTCTGTTTTTTGTCAATTCTGTTCGCTGTTTTGCAGGGAAAGTTCTTACTCATTTAGTGGAAACATAATTATTTCTGCCTCCACTGCATCTTTTGGTAATTACTGGAGACACTAAATTTCCACTCTCATTCAATGATATATTATATTTGTTATATTTTAAAGGGTGTGTGGAGATAGTTTCAGAGATTTGCAGCTGGCTTCTTTAGCTCCTATGCTACGAACTCAATGTCTGTGATGAAGCCAGCTATCAGATATAAACATTATATACGTGGGTACATTTGGTTTCTGTGTTCTACTACCTCTTTTGTTTAAAAATGATCATATTTTAAAGATTATTTGGCCTTTATTTCTTATTATGTGAATGTGTATGCATTGTGGGATATTCGATCACTCTGTGAAACCTTGAGACTATGCTAATAAAAACCAAACTTGAATCACGCGGCAGAGTCAGTGACTAATTGACAAAAATTAGTCATAGAGAAAGAGAGTATGGAAGACTCACAACTACAGATAGAGAGATGCACAGAAAGAAGTAGGGAGGGACCCAGAAATTGGCAATTGGAGCAACAGAGCCAGTGCTGGCAGGATCAGAAATCCCACCAGACCATGATCTGAGTGGCTGAGCACCGATTGCAAGGCCACAGACTGCAGTTAAAATGTCAGTAGATTCAGGTGTAGCCATTAAGCCATGGGAAACATGTATGTCTCTGTGCATGAGACAGACGAAAGAAGTGTCAGATCCCAACAGTGGGATTCAAGGAGTTTGTGAGCTGCTTGCTGTTGGTTCTGGGAACTGAAACAGGGTCCCCAGACTCTGGAAAACTATCAGAGCTATATGCTTTCTTAACCACTGAACCATCTTTTTAGCCCTTTCTTATATTTTTTTTAAAATTGGTTTCTTAACATGACTGAAATAATTCTTTGATAGATTGGAGGTTTTCTATTGTTTGCCATTGTTTTATCAGCATGACAGTCTGTTCTACAATCTCCTGATTACTCAATATTGGATTTATAGATAATTGTACTTTGGCTTATTCATTTATTGTTGTCCCTAGGGGAGAAATGTGTTCTGCTTGTTATCTCTGCAATTCTATTTATAGAATGCGTTGGCCCTAGACTTGATTCCTGTTTTAATTCACACTGTGGCAAATTGCAACTATGTTAATCTTATTTTCCAGAGAAATTGTCAGTTACTATAATTATATGTGCATATACACAAATATATATATATACATACATAGTGTGTTTGTATTTAAATATTTATTTGATTGGATTTATTATAGGATTAAT
This sequence comes from Bramus lutescens, assembly GCA_001685075.1. Taxonomy (NCBI): domain Eukaryota; kingdom Metazoa; phylum Chordata; class Mammalia; order Rodentia; family Cricetidae; genus Bramus; species Bramus lutescens. The sequence goes on from LOEQ01001828.1 coordinate 168,228, forward strand.
AAGATGACAAATGTTAAAATTTCTCACCATGGGATGCCTATAAGTTTAAATGCCCATGAAGCCTGTAACAAGAGCAGAAAATTTTGGTAGAATGATTTAATTCAAGAATTTGAAGCAAAAATCTTCATTCCAAGCCTCATTGTCCAAGAGCCCCTATCTCACTATAGCATATCATAGAGTTAAACCTGAAGAACTTAAGAGTTATGTATCTAAGCATGAAATCCTTGCTCTAGAACAAAGAGCCAAATAGCCAGTTTCCACTTTCGTTTGCCTATATTTATCCAGACCCAACATCAACTGGTTTCCCTTTCATATTCCTGACATACATTAAACACTAAATCCACTGAACAACCTTCCTTAGAAACATCATTCACAAGCACACTTAGAAATATACTTTACTGAAACTGGAATGACAGACCACTGGAAAATTCCAGGTGGGTGCTGGGAATTTAATCCAGTCCTCTGGAAAAGCAGCTAATGCTCTGAACCATCCCTTCAGTTCCTCTAGACTGAAATTTTTGATATACAAATAGACATGAACTTAGCACAACTGTGTACATTAATATACTTTCTCTCCTGTATGGATATTCTGAAATACAACAACATTGGATTAAAAACTGGAAGACTTGGTCACATTCTTCAGGTTTCTCCCATTTTGTCTTCATAGGTTTTACTCATTTTGCCTTTTTTTTCTTTTAACTTTTACCGATTCTTTGCAGATTTCACATGTATACCAATCCCACTTATCTCGCTATCCCCTCCATTTGCTCTCTGCACTGGCAACCTCCCTACAAAACAAAACAAAACTTAAAAGAAAAAACAAGATCTACAAAAACAGGCCTGAACCAGTGACCTACCTGAGTAGGAGTGAGGGAGTGAACTCTACAGGAGCGGGTATAAGGGAGCTACCACTGAGGGAGCAGGACTGAACGGGAGAGCTCTGCAGGACTAGGTGTGAATCAGCAACCTCTGAGGTAACAAGACTGAGCCAGCAGCCTTCACTGGAGCCGGCCTGAACCAGCGACGTCTGCCAGAGCAGGCTCAAGACAACAACTACAGCAGAAACATCCCCAAGCAAGTGACCTCCTTGGGAGGAGGCCCAAATGAACCCTGGTATTGCAGAGTGACAGGGAGTGCTGAGCAACCTCCAGGAACGTGGAGTCATCAATGGGGTGTCTGGAACCATGACCATGACTGCACCATGAGGAGCAAACATCTAAGCCTTGAATCCTCTGTCACCTGGAAGACTGATCACAAGAGACACAGACAGTCCCAACTAACCAATCAGAGAAAAACATGGGTAGACAAGGTAAGAACACATGCAACACAACAAAAAGCAACATGACACCAATAAAAACTAGTAGTCCTACAAAAGCAAGACCTGAACAACCAAACATAGATGAAGCAGAAGAAAATGACCTTAAAAAATAACTTTGGGAGAATGTTTGAGGCCCTTAAAGAGGAAATGAAATATTCCTTCAAAGAAATGGAGGAAAAGACAAAAAAATGGAAAAAAATCAACAAATCCCTTAAAGAAAACCAAGAAAAAACAATCAAACATAAGAAAGAAATTATTCAGACTTGAAAACTGAAATAGAGACAATAAAGAAAACATAAACTGAGGCAATTATAAAAATGGAAATTATGAGAAAATAATCAGAAAACACAAATTCAAGCATAAACAGCAGAACACAAGAACATTGTCAAACTCTTTTCATGAGGCTACAATTACCTTGATACCCAAATCACAGAAAGACATTACTAAGAAAAAAGATTACAGACCAATCTCACTCATGAACATTGATGCAAAAATACTAAATAAAATANNGCAAATCAAATCCAAGAACACATCAGGCATCACAATCCCTGACTTCAAACTCTATTACAGAGCTACAGTACTGAAAGCAGCCTGGTACTGGCATAAAAACAGACAGGAAATCCAATAGACCTGAATTGAAGACCCAGATAATAATCCATACACCTATGAACACCTGATCTTTTTCAAAGAAATAAAAAATATAAAATGGAAAAAAAGAAAGCACATTCAAAAAGTGGTGCTGGCATAACTAATATCAACAAGTAGAAGAATGAAAATAGACCCATATCTATCACCATTTACAAAACTCAAGTCCAAATAGATCAAAGACCTCAACATAAAGCCAACCACACTGAACCTCATAGAAGAGATAATGGGAAGTATACTTGAATGCATTGGCACAGGAGAAAACTTCTTAAATATAACCCCAGTAGCACAAAATGAGAGAAACATTAATAAATGGGACCTCCCAAAACTGAGAAGCTTCTCTAAAGCATGGGACAAGGTCAATAAAACAAAACGGTAGCCTACAGAATGGAAAAAGGTCTTCACCAACCCCACATCGGACAGAGGGGTGATCTCAAAAATATACAGAGAACTCGAGAAATTGGTCATCAAAAGAACAAATAATCCAGTTTAAAAAAAAATGGAGTACAGACCTAAATAGAGAACTCACAACAGAAGAATCTAAAATGGTTGAAAGATACTTAAGGAAAATTTCAACATCCTGAGCTATTAGATAAATGCAAATCAAAACAACTCTGAGATTCCATATTATACCTGTAAGAATGGCCAAGATCAAAAACCCTGATGACAACTTATTCTAGAGAGGTTATGGGGAAAAGGGAACACTTCTGCATTGCTGTAATGTAAGCTGGTACATCCCGTTTGGATGTCAGTATGGTGATTTCGCAGAAAATTAGGAAAAAACCTTCCTCAAGACCCAGCAGTACCACTTTTGGGTATATACCCAAAGGATACTGTCATACCACAGGACATGTGCTCAACTGTGTGCATTGCAGCATTGTTTGTCATAGCCAGAACCTTGAAACAACCTAAATGCCCCTCGACTGAATAATGGATAAGGAAAATGTGGTACATTTACACAATGGAGTACTACACAGCAGAAAAAAATAATGACACCTGACATTTGCAGGCAAATTAATGAATCTGGAAAACATCATATTGAGTGAGGTAACTCAGACACAAAAAGACAATTATCATNATTATCATATGTATTCACTCATAATTGGCTTTTAAACATAAAGCAAAGAAAAACCAGCCTACAATTCACAATCCCAGAGAACCTAGACAACAATGAGGACCCTAAGAGAGACATACATGGATCTAATCTACATGGGAAGTAGAAAAAGACAAGATCTCCTGAGTAACTAGGTGCATGGGGACCATGGGAGAGGGCAGAAGGGGAGTAGAGAGAAAGGGGGCAGAGAAAATGTATAGCTCAATAGAATAAAAAAAATTAAAAAGAAAAAATAAAAATCATACAAAGTAACACAGTCCACTACCCTCTTCTGGCCACAGAGTTTGGATACTGCATGTATGTATTGTAAACAAAACATCCATAAAAATAATACATTTAATAAAAACTTTCAAAATAAAAAAATAAAAAGTAATTTATACTCTTTAGGCTAAGAAGAAATATACCTCACTAATTAGCTATTCATCCATTCAGTCAAACAGGAACCCTGAACTGGTCCTTATGGTAGTCATCTGTACTTTGATGCTTGAGTAGTATAATATCACCCTGCATGGGGGGTCTTAAAACTCATAATTTTATTATTGATCTTAGTTTTATATTGATTTCTTACTCATATGACTTGGAGAGACTTCAACAAGATAACTTCTCTACGATGTGGACCAGTATTACCACCTTATTCATAACTCTTTGGTTAGTCATACATCCTCCTGCCCTCACCCATGAACCAGAAAATATAATGGTTTTCTGACTATATGTAGTATACATCATATGACACAGTCGTATCTTTGGCATCTGTATTTCATCTTTAAGGTGTACCATGGCAATTTCAACACTGACATTCACTTTAATTTGGCATCTAAGTAAGCAATGTGCCATCAAAGGCCATCGTAACTCTACACCTATATCATTTCCCAGAGCTTTTAGAAGAATTATCAAAAATATTCCTGAAAAGCACCAACCAAAGGCATTTGCTATCCTCTCCCTTGGAGTACACATTCAGAAACCATTCTAGGAATACACTGTCCCTTTTTCCTCACTCGTATTATAATGATACTTATGTTCATCAAAGGGAGTTGATAAACCTTAATAAACAAACCATACTACTACTGTAAGATGCTATAGTTTGGGGGATTTATAGTCTGAAGACTTTTAGATGTATTAGCTGCCCAGCCTTTCCAAGAAAGATTTATTTATTTATTTTTGCACAATACATGTTTTTGCTAGGAATTTAACCTTGCCTGCAGCTTACCTATCCTTGTGGTTCAGCTCTAGGTCTAGTCTTCAGCTTTTGCTATTTTCTTTATGAACAAGGCCTCTTATATACTACCAAGGATTATCTCTGTGCTTCACACTTAGCTTTTATGACTACTCTGCAACTGTTATCTTGCTACCTTTAATCATTGATTGAACTGAATAAAAGCATCCACGTTCTAATGCTCTTGGGGTCACAATTTACTCTAAATCTCTCAGATACCTAGTCCGTTGCACTACCTCATAAAATCTATTCACAGTATGCAATTCAGTTAGCCACTGATAAATATTTTAAACACTATGTTGCTACTTTATACTCAAGGGTTATCTGTTCTCATCTACTACCAATTATGGGGACTTCAATTACAATACTGCCCAAGGGGAATGAAATTCAGATTTGAAATTCCCTTTAATGCCCAGTTTCTCCAACTCTGCTAAAATAGCATGTAATTTTGCTTGGGAAGCTTAATGATTAGAATTCAAGAAGAGATTTGTAAAGAAAATGTTGATAGTTGAAGAAATGGCAAAAAGGAAAAATAGATATGTAGTGGGAAAAAATGAGTAGAAATGGAAGTCCTATCAAATGCCTAAATTGTATTCCCATGCCCTTCTGGGAAAGCAGTATGTACAGAGTTATATAAGCGCTCGAAAGAGTCATCATTTCTCCATGGTGTTAGTTACTTTCCCTATTGTTGTGAGGACATACTAACAAAAACAACACAAGAAAGAATGGGTTCATTCTGGCTTTCAGTTCCAGGGTACAAACCATATGTGGGAGGAGGCATGGCAACATCTGGTCATTTTATATTTATACTTAGGAAACAGAGATAAAAGTTGCTGTTCAGTTTGCTCTCCATTTTTCCTTCAGTCTGAGACCTTAAGCTATCTGATGATACCACCCACATTTATTGTGGGATTTCTCACTTCAATGAAATAAATCTAGAAACTTTCTCATAGACATGCTCAGAGATTTGTCTTCAAGGTAATTCTCAACTCCATCAAGATGAGGTTTGACCAGAGCAGTTTCACACCTTCTCATCTTGACATTCAAACATAACACTTAATGTCAGAACCTACTAACCAGCCTCCCTGTATATTCATAACCATTTCTTGGAGCAAAAGGAATCCAGTCCACCTACAAAAGTCCCCATAATCTTTTCCAGTTTCAACACTGTTCAAAGGTGCGATTGCAGAGTCTGAGACTCAAATAATCAATTAACTGTAAGCTACTGTGCAATAAAAAGATAAATTATATATTTGCAGCATACAATGACGCAGCATACAAAGGTACGTTCACTCTTCTGGATGGAGGAATTGAAAAAGTGGGCATAACAACAAATGTCTGCATAAAAGCAAGGATAAAATCCAGCAGGGAAAAAAAGAACTGTAGCTCCATCATGAGGATTGAGGATCTTGACGGACTGTGTTAAAGGGCTTGGGTAGTCCCATTCCTCACCTTTGTAAATTGCAGTAAGCATAGCTCATAGGATAAGTCTAGTCCAAGCCTGCTTTCTTGCTTTGTGAATATTCCTACAGCATTCTGAAGGTTCCACTGCAGTTTAAGGTTCACCTTCAAAGCTTCATTTAGTGTCTTCTTAAAAAAATTCTTGGAAACATTACAACTACACATGAACTGGCCTCAGCATCCTCCAAAATTGTAGTGTAATATGCCATAAATCCCAATTCTTCTTTCTTCCTGAAAACCAGATAAGAGAATGTATAACCATCAGCACAAATTAATAGTGTAGCATGTTTTCTTGGACCACCAGCTTTTATTTGTCGTAATTTGGAAGAATAATTATATAAGTATTGTGGAACAAACAGAAAATGTTAATTATTGCATTGACAATTTTTTTCTTTTTAAAAAATTTATTAGATTTAAAAATAATAATAATCTGAGTTCCCACTCCCTCCTCTCCTCCCATTTCCTCCACACACCTGACCACCCCACCCTCATCCAATCTTCAGAGAGGGTAAGGCACATTGCTTTGTGGAAGGTTCAAGGCCTCCTTACTGTATCTAGGCTGAGCAAGGTATAGATCCAAAGAAAATAGAATCATAAAAGGGCAGTACATGGTTGAAGGAGAGGGAAAAAGCAGGGAGGGGAAGAGAGAAAAATGTAGAGCTCAATAAAAATCAATAAAAAAGGAAAAAGAAAAAAAAAGCCAGCACATGAAGTAAGGATAAATTCTGGTGACCCTACCAGTGGCCCCTCAGTCTGCCCCAACAATTCAAATGTCCATCACATTCAGAAGGACTAGTTTGGTCCATGCTTGTTCCCTTCCAGTCTAGCTGGAGCTGGCGGGCTCCTATTACCTCAGGTAAACTGTTTCCGTGGGTAAACCCATCATGGTCTTGATCTTTGCTCATATTCTTGTTCCTTCCACTCTTCAACTGGACTTCAGGAGCTCAGTCCAATGCTCTGATGTGGGTCTCTGCCTCTGCTTCCATAAATTGCTGAATGAAGATTCTATGGTGATATTTAAGATATTTATCAGTCTAACTACAGGGCAAGTCAAGATCAAGCCCCCTCTCCTCTATTGCTTAGGGTCTTAGCCGGGCTCATCCTTGTGGATTCCTATGAATTCTCTAGAGCCAGGTTACAGCTAACCCTATAATGGCTCCCTCAATCAAGATATATCTTTCCTTGCTCTCATCTCTGTCCTTCCTTCATCTCTACTATCTTATTCCCTCAAGTTCTCCTCAAACCTCCCATTCTAGTCTCCCTTCTTCCCCCACCCCCATGCTCCCAATTTTGTCAGGCGATCTTATCTATTTCCAGTTTCCAGGTGGATCTATATATGTTTTTCTTTGGGTTCACCTTATTACTTAGCTTCTCTAGGATCATGAACCATGGCTCAATGTCCTCTGTTTATAGCTAGTATCCACGTATGAGTGAGTACATACCATATTTATCTTTTTGGGTCTGGGTTACCTCACTCAGGATATTGTTTTCTAATTTCATCCATTTGCATGCAAAATTCAAGATGTCATTGTTTTTTNAGTGAGTACATACCATATTTATCTTTTTGGGTCTGGGTTACCTCACTCAGGATATTGTTTTCTAATTTCATCCATTTGCATGCAAAATTCAAGATGTCATTGTTTTTTACTGCTGAGTAGTACTCTAACGTGTAAATGTGCCACTTTTTCTTTTTTTAAAGTTAATTTCTTTTATTTAAGTTGGCTATTTTTTAAGATTTATTTATATATTTATTATATATACAACATTCTGCCTCCGTGTATGCCCGCACACCAGAAGAGGGTACCAGATCTCATTACGGATGGTTGTGAGCCACCATGTGGTTGCTGGGAATAGAACTCGGGACCTCTGGAAGAGCAGCCAGTGCTCTTAACCACATTAGCCATCTCTCCAGCCCTGCCGCATTTTCTTTATCTATTCCTTTGCTGAGAGGCATCTAGGTTGTTTACAGGTTCTGGTTATTACAAATAATGCTGCTATGAACATAGTTGAACAAACTCTTTTGTAGTATGATTGAGCATTTTTGGGTTTATGCACAAGGGTCTTATTGCTGAATCCTGAAATATATAAAGGAACTCAAAAAATTAGGCATCAAAATTATAGATAACCCAATTAAAAATTTTGAGTTCTTTTTATAATTCAGAGATCAGCCCATTGTCTGAGGTGGGGTTGGTGAAGATATTTTCCCGTTCAGTCTTATTGATTGGTGTCTTGTGCTTTACAAAAGCTTCTCAGTTTCAGAAGGTCCCATTTATTTATAAATGCTCTCAGTGTCTGTGCTACTGGGGTTATATTTAGGAAGTGGTCTTCTCTGCCCATGCATTGAAGACTATTCCCCACTTTCTTTCCTATCAGGTTCAGTGTTGTTGGATTTATGTTAAGGTCTATAATCCATTTGGACTTGAGTTTTGTGCATGGTGATAGATATGAATCTATTCTCATTCTTCTACATGTTGATATCCAGTTATGGCAGCACCATTTGTAGAAGATACTTTCTTTTCTCCATTGTATAATTTTAGCATCTCTGTCAAAAATAAAGTATTCATAGGTGTGTGGATTAATATTTGGGTCTTCAATTCAATTCCATTGGTCAACCTCTCTGTTTTTATGCCAATATCAAGCTGTTTTCATTACTGTAGCTCTGTAATAGAGCTTGATGTCAGGAATAGTGATGCCTCCAGAAATTCCTTTATTGTACAGGATTATTTTGGCTATTCTGGGTTTTTAGTTTTTCCATATGAAGTAGATTATTGTTCTTTCAAGGTCTGTGAAGAATCGTGTTGAGATTTTAATGGGGATTGCCTTAAATCTATACATTGCTTTTGGTAGGATTACCATTTTTACTATGTTGATACTACCTATCTAAAAGCATGGGAGATCTCTCCATTTCCATTTTCTGGTATCTTCTTCAGTTTCTTTCTTCAAAGACTAAATGTTCTTGGAAAATAGGTCTTTCACTTCTTTGGTTAGTGTTACCCCAAGATATTTTATGTTCTTGTGGTTATTGTGAAAGGTGATGTTTCTCTGAAGTCCTTCTCAGCTTCTTCATCATTTGTGTATAGGAGGGCTACTGATTTTTTTTAAGTTGACCTTGTATCCTGAAATATCACTGAAGGTATTTATCTGCTGTAGGAGTTCTTTATTAGAGTTTTTGAGGTCACTTATATATTCTATCATTTCATCTGCAAATAGCGAAAGTTTGACTTTTTCCTTTCCAATTTGAATCCCCTTGATCTCCTTTTGTTGTCTTATTGCTATCACTAAAACTTCAAGTACTATGTTGAGGAGATATGGAGAGAGTGGACAGCCTTGTATTGTTTTTGATTTTAGTGGAAACATGTTGAGTTTCTCTCCATTTAATTTGATAATGGCTGTCGGCTTGCTGTATATTGCTTTTATTATATTTAGATATATTCCTTAGATAAGACCTTTATCTTAAAGGGGTATTGGATTTTGTCAAATGCTTTTTCAGCATCTAATGAAATGATCATATGTTCTTTTTCTTCCTTTCAGTTTATTTATATGATAAATTACATTGATAGATCTTTGTATGTTGAACCAGCCCTGTATTTCTGGGATGAAGCCAACTTGATCATGATAGATGAATTTTTTTATGTGTCTTGGATTTAGTTTGCCAGTATTATATTGAGTATTTTTGCATCCATGTTCTTGAGTGAGATTGGTCTATAATTCTCTTTCTTGGTTGAGTCTTTATGTGGTTTTGGTATCAGGGTAACTGTAGCCTCATAAAAAGACTTTGGCAATACTCCTGTTTCTATTATTTGGAACACTCTGAGGAGTATAGGTATTAGCTCTTCTTGAAAGTTCTGGTAAAATTCTGCACTAAAACCATCTGGCCCTGTGCTTTCTTTGGTTGGAAGGTTTTTGATGACTTCTTCTATTTTCTTGAACTTTATAGGTCTATACAAATTGCTCACCTGGTCAATTTTGGTATATGGTATCTATCTAAAAAATTGTCAATTTCTTTTACATTTTCCAATTTTGTAGAGTAAAGGTTTTTTAGTATGGCCTATTGATTCTCTGAATTTCCTCAGTGTCTGTTTTTATGTCCTCCTTTTCATTTCTGATTTTGTTAATTTGGATGTTCTCTCTCTGCCTTTTGATTAGCTAGGATAAGGGTTTGTCTATCTTGCTGACTTTCTCAAGGAAAAAGCTCTTTGTTTCATTGATTCCTTGTATTGTTTTCTTTATTTTTATTTTGTTGAGTTCGACCCCAATTTCATTATTTCCTGTCTTGCACTCCTCCTGGGTGAGTCTGCTTCTTTTTGTTCTAGAGTTTTCAAATGTTCTGTTAACTCACTAATGTAAGCTTTCTCCATTTTCTTTATGTGGACACTTAGTGCTATGAACTTCCCCCTTAGCACTGCTTTCATAGTGTCCCATATATTTGGACACATTGTGCCTTCATTTTCATTGAATTCAAGAAAATATTTAATTTTTTTCTATATTTCTTCCTTGACCCAGGGGTGGTGCAGTAGTTAGTTCACTGTTCAATATCCATGAGTTTGTAGGCTTTCTGAGAGTAGTATTGTTGTTAAATTTTAACTTTAATCCATGATGATCTGATAAGATACAGGGGTTACTCCAATTTTTTTCCATTTTCTTTATTATTATTAAAAATTTCCACCTCCTCCACTCTTTCCATTTTCCTCCCCCTCTCCCCATTTTCCCTCCCCCTCCCTTTCCAGTCCAAAGAGCAGTCAGGGTTCCCTGCCCTGT
>LOEQ01001828.1:178893-191188 GCA_001685075.1 Bramus lutescens
TTTGATCACATGCTCCATCAGTCCCAGTCCAGCTGGCCTTGGTGAGCTCCCATTAGATCAGCCCTACCATCTTAGTGGGTAGGCACACCCCTTTTTACTTTGTTACAGAGCATGTGATCAATTTTAGAGAAGGTTCTATTAGGTGCTAAGAAGATAAATACTTTTGTATTTGGGTCGAATGTTCTATAGATGTCTGTTAAGTCCATTTGATTCATGACATCTATTAGTTCTCTTATTTCTCTGTTAAGTTTCTGTCTGGTGGACCTGTCTATTGGTGAGAGTGGAGTGTTGAAATCTCCTACTATTATTGCATGGGGTTTGATGTCCAATTTAAGTTTTAACAATGTTTCTTTTACCTATGTTAGTGTTATTCTATTAAGGACATACGTGTTCAGGATTGAGATTACATCTTGTTGGATTGTTCCTGTTATAAGTATTAAATGTCCTCCATTTCTTCTGACTGATTTTGGGTTGCATGCAATTTTGTTAGATATTAGGATAGCTACACCTACTTATTTCTTAGATCCATTTGATTGGAAAACCTTTTCTTAACCCTTTACTCTGATAGTGTCTGTCTTTGAGATTGGGGTGTGTTTCTTGTATACAGTAGAAGGCTAGATCCTGTTTTCATATCCATCTCTTAGCTCATGCCTTTTTATAGGTGAATTGAGTCCATTGATACTAAGTGATATCAATGACCAGTGGCTGTTAATTCTGGTTATTTTCTGGTAGTAGTGTTTGTGTATTTCCCTTCTTTGGGTTATGCTGGTAGAGTGTTATCAGATGCTTGTGTTTTTGTGGGTGCAGTTAGCTTCCTTGGGTTGAGGTTTTCCTTCTAGTACTTTCTGTAGGGCTGGAATTGTGGATACATATTGTTTAAATCTATTTTTGTCATGGAATATCTTGTTTTCTCCATTGATGGTGATTGTTGAAAGTTTTGCTGGATATAGTAGTCTGGGCTTGCATCCATGGTCTCTTAGTGTCTACAGCNCCAGTCTATTTGGTGTTCTGTAAGCTTCTTGTACCTTCATAGGGATATCCTTCTTTAGGTTGGGGAAGTTTTCTTTTTTGATTTTTGTTGAATATGTGTTCTGTGTCTTTGAGCTGGAGTTCTTTTCCCTCTTCTGCCCCTATTATTCTTAAATTCGGTCTTTTCATGGTGTCCCAGATTTCCTGGATGTTTTGTGTTAAGAGTTTGTTGAATTTAATGCTTCTTTTGACCAATGAGTCTATTTCCTCTATAGTAAATTCAGTGCCTGAGATTCTTTCTTCTATTTTTTGTATTCTGTTGGTTATACTTATCTCTGTGGTTTCTGTTAATTTACCCAGATTTTCCTTATCCAGAATTTCCTTGGTTTGTGTTTTCTTTATTATCCTTATTTCAGTCTTCAAGTCTTGAAATATTTGCTTCACCTGTTTGATTGTTTTTTTTTTCTTAATTTTCTTTGGTTTTCTTGAGGGATTTATTAATTTCTTCCTATTTTTGTCTTTTCCTCCATTTCTTTAAGAGAGTTTTTCATTTCCTCTTTAAAGCTCTCCATCATTTTCATAAAGTTATATTTAAAGTTGTTTTCTTCTACTGCTTCTGGGTTAGGATGCTCAAGTCTTCCTGTTTTGTGACCACTGGGTTCTGGTGTTACTTTGTTGCATTTTAGGTTGTTGGAGGAATTCTTGTGTTGACGCCTACCCATCTCTTCCTTCAAATGAGGCTGGCAGTGTCTTTGTGTCTTGGTCCAATCCTTGCAGTAGCTGTCTGAGTGTTTGAGAGTTTTTCTTGGTCCCCTCTGTACTGTCAGTGTCTGTCTCAGAAAGTCTCTGAGGTCTCTATAAGCCTGTTCTCTTGGTGCTCTCAAATTACCTCAGTGCTGTGGCAAGCTCTTGGTCCACTCATTATTTTATCAAGCTCTCAGCTCTTAGACAGGGTGTAGCTAGTAGCTTAGGGGGGTCCAGTGGATGGGTTTGTGTTTTGAGGGAGCCTATCCCCCAGGAAACGCCCTGCAGGTTGGCTAGAAAAGCCTAGGGAGTTTGGAGAAGAGCCCAGGGATTTGTCCCATTGTGGAGGTGTCCTGCAGTGTGGCTGTTCACTCACCTCTTAAGTCGCTTTGTTGTTGGAGCAAGTTGTGTTTCAGAGTTTCACAGAACTACAGGAGAGAGACATTCTTAAGACACTGTTCTTGCTGAGATATTCGTGGCAGAAGACGAAAGCTATAGGGAGCACTGCTTTCTTGGGTAAAGATCACTGTCCTAGATCACAGTCCTCTGCACAAATGGGGAACAGGAATAGAGTCTAGCAGACACAAGCAAGAGCCATTGGCCTAATTTTTAAAAAAGAAACTAAACCCATGGTGGGCAAGACAAATATGGATAGAAATCTGTACATGGCCACTCATTAACAGTATTGAGGTAATATATATTTGCTACCTTAAGTTTCCAAGTGTCAGCATTGTTCGCTTTAAACTGAATTGCACATTTGTTACCTTGAATTTGTTGTGTTTTTTTTTCCTATGTTTAATTCGAAACTTCTTCCCACTTAGTGAAGAAGCATTCTGTAAGTATGCACATCCTCTACTTAACACAAACCTCTGAAGCATGACCTAAAGATTACTTAAAACCCATGGAGCAGAACTGGATTGTGGGTTCTAATTGCTCAGACAAGTAGAATTAAGTTTGTAGCATCTTTAAAATAGATCTGTGCACATTTGTTTCAACCCCTTGTTTTGAATTAAAACAGAGTTCCTGCATGGAGGATTCACCCTCAACAAATTACCACTGTTTGGCTAGGTTGAGAATGAACACAGCTAACATTCCCTTTAGACGCCAGCTCTTCTAACCTTAATCCAGCTTCAAATATCTGAAATCCCGTAAAGGTGGCAACCATGTAGAGGTTGCCACCAGACTAGTACAATAAGTGTGAATAGATGCCATAGTACTTTGCATAGGCAGTGCCACATACTCAGCTGCTACTCTTCTTGCTTCTATAATTTTTGCAGCCTCTGTTTCGATATTAAACGGAATCTATGCATGCAAAAGAAAAAAGCTGTAGGACTAATCTATCATTTTTAACTCTTCAAATCACACTCTAAGATTTAAATGTCTGTTCCAGATATGAGTTGTGCTTCTTCTTCTTTTTATTTTTAAATAAAATATTCCTATACAGGAATCATCTCTTTTATCCATCACGTGTTTACATTTGTTTCGCAATGGCCCATTACATAAGAAGAAATTTCCAAATCAGACTCTATTCTAACTTTTAAAGGAGTGAACCACTTCTCCAAGATATGCTTTCCTTCTGCCATCCCTTCTGGATCATCTAGAATAGTCTCTGGACTCTGGCTGCTAAGTCCCTGAAGATGCTCGTGAGCAAACCAATAAAAACACCACTTCTCTCCATTTCTTTGGGAGACCACACCTCTTTCTGAGGAGGATTTGGCTAGATTCCCATCATCATGTAGCTTTTAGGAAAGCTGGGATATTATTTTGTCTAACAGAGAATTTTATTTTATACCAGGCAATTCTAGTGTATTTTGTAATAAACAGCTGACGCATTCACTGAAGATGGCTTGAATTCGTCATTAGAAGAAACGTCCCTAAATATATCATATTCAGCATCGTCTCAAATTGGATTATGGAAACAATTGCAAACTCTTCTGGACAGGCATCATCTTAAACATTGCCTGAATTCTCCAGTTTTATTCCCAGTTTTACTTGAGTTTTTGTCAAACCTTTTCACATTTTGATGGTTTTTATCACTGGGAGACTGGAACTGGGTTTGAATTTTCCTGGCTCACATATACACTGTTGTGACTTTATGAAAAAAATATAGTCATATAAATGATCTACAGACATTTTAATGTTAAAGATGAATTCATACCAAGAATCTTCTTGTTTGGGACTTGAAAGTTCTTTCAAGGATTTAGCAATTGCTGTCCTGTGAACCATAAAGTGACTGCTCTATCCAATAAGGGTGATTTGAAATATGATTTCAAAATATTACCATTATGCAATTGCTTCTCTGCCTATAATGGAACACTGGTAAATATGAGAGAAAAAATGTTTATAAACAGTACAGAACTTCACTATTGTGAAACCTCTCCTATTTCTTCCCTCCCATTTTAATTCTAAATCACTCAAATTTATTGATGAATGGAAAACAGCAAATTGAATCCCAGAAAACTTAATTTGGAAAGAGAACCAGAGACGGCTACGACTGTTTTGGATGGTTTTGCCATGAGAAAAAAAATGCATTTTAATGAGCTTTGTTGAGAGACTGAATGTAAGAGGGAGAAGATGTAAAGGAGACTTTATTCGTGTTCTAAACTACTGTAACAAAGGACTGCAGGATGGGTGATTTGGAAAAAAGTGAACTTTTCTTCCCTTTCAGTTCTGGATTCTACAGATCTTAAACCAGAGCATCAAAACAACTATGTTACCTCAGAAACTCAGGAGCCTTTTTATTTTTCCTGTGTTTTCTTTTTACATTTATCTGTGTGTGTGTGCGTGCGTGCATGTGTGTGTGTGTGTGTTGGATGGATGCATGGTGTGGTGCACATGTGGAAATCAGAGTCAGAGTGTATATTGTAAGAGGCATTTCTATCCTTTTACCATGTGGGTTCTGGAGATCAAACAAAGTCTAGGCAGCAAGTGACCTGGCATGCTAAGCCATCTCAGAAAATGTGAGAATTATTCTTGTATCCTCCTTGCTTCTGTTTATTTTCCATCAATCTTTATCAGTCCTTCTTGAAGCGGTATCATTCATACGTCTATATCTGTGATTAAATAATATTGTTCTAGATTCCCTTGTCTACATTTTTTTCTTCTACTCAATACCCTACATCCAGTAAAGTAACATTCTGAGGTACAAAGAGAAGTAAGGAAGTCAACGTATTCTCTGTGCAGAAGAGATGATATATAAAGGGAAATAAGGAATTCAACATTTATTTTTTGAGTTTGGGATATAATTTAGTCTACAATAAAAGTTTATGGATACTTTAAATATAAACATCTCGAATATATCCATGATAGCTAGCTAATTTCTAAAAAAAAACCTCATAGGTAGAATATTTGTATAAAATGAAAGAATTAGCAACAATATTGAAATGAGCACAGAGTTGAGGAAGGAAACTAAACACTAACAGGGGTACCTCAAAGGAGAAAATCATTTTAAAAAGAAGAAAGGTTAATACTTTAAAAATGTTTTTGATATGGAGGAAAAGTTCCAAATTGTGAGCAGTTTTTTTTATATACACTGTGGGGTTTTTATTATTTATTTATTTTGATTTTTGAGACAGGGTTTCTCTGTAGCTTTGGAGCCTGACCTGGAGCTTGCTCTGTAAGACTAGGCTGGACTTGAACTCACAGAGACCCACCTGTCTATGCCTCCCCAGTGCTGGGATTAAAGGCATGTGCCACCACTGCCCAGCTACATTGTGCTTTTTTATGATACACAATTCAATTAAAAGAAAAATAACAAGGCGAAACTCTGTATTGAGTGAAACTGCAGATATAATTTCAACTTTGAAATAATTCCCAGTTTTGCCACCCCCTTGAATGGTCATAGTAAGGTAGTCAGAATGGATAGAACAAGAAAGGCAGTATTTATGTGTTTGTGACTATATTGGCTGCAATCACAGAAGTTAGAACCAACATGACCAAACGTGGACACAGATAAGCTGGCTTACAGCTTTAGCCACTGTGTGACACTCAGCTGCTGTGAGGAATCAGATAATTACATTCATGAGATAGCTGGTTCTGTAATTATTGCTGAAAATGCTAACGAGTCCTGAGATTGTAATTACAACTTTTAAAAATAAAAAAAATAACCAGACCCTGATTTGGAAGTCCTACATTTCCTCATTTGCCAAAAGGGGAACATGGACCTTACTTTCAAATAACATTTCAAGGATTGTGCCGTTTCGAGCAAATTGTCATAGCAAATATCATATAGCGACATCTAGTTTTTCACTTTCCATGAAGATGAAGGTGGATCATGCTACCATCAAGGTCACTGCCTCCTGAGGGCTCGTTCTGATTTGAGGATCGCCACCTTTCCTCTTTGCCCTCTACCTTGTGGAGAAGGTGTGAACAGGTCCTTTGTGTCTTCTGTGAAAATCAGGTGACTCTCAGCAACCCTCAGGCCTCATGTCAATCCAATTATCTTCCACAGACCTTATTTATCAAAATATGTTTACACTGAGAGTTAGGGCTACAAATGTGAATTTGGAGAACCAAGTTTATAAATCAATAATGACACAAACTTGTAAAGAGCAGCATTATTCTTAAGCAAAGATAGAATATATTTTCAAGTTATTAAGGGAAATGTCAACCTTTATGCCTAATAGGTACTGATTATTCCCACTGAGATTTGGTCTACTTTTCTCTTTTACATGAACTGTGAGGATAATTTTGTGGCTGCATCTAGGCAGGGGTGAAAGATACCATTGTTCACTGACTTACTGACTGACTTGTATACCTGTGAACCCAAAATCTCCTTAAAATTCAATGGGAAGTTACGACCAGAGAGGCAGGTTTTAAGAGGTCTGCTAAGACAAACTTTATGCCTCATTGACACAAAGGGAAATGCAAAACTATTGTAAATCAATACAAAGACAAAACTGGACCAGCTAGAAGGAACAAAATCTACACTTAGAAAGAAAGAAAAGTAAGTAGGAAGTGAGTTTAACACTCACTTAAGTCTCATCGTGACAGCAAAGAGGTTGGTTCCACCAAAGCTGTCATGGATTCTGAAAACATGACCTGAACACAGAATGATTCTTTCACTCATTTATTCTATTGGAACGGATTACTGATCTATTGTCTATACCAGGAACTATTCTGGGTAATAGATGCAAGAATGGGAATAAGCAAAAATGAAGAAAACTTTGCTGTCATCATGCTAAAGATAACATCCTAATGTCTTAAGATAATACTAATAAGGAATCAAGCTACACATGTTTCAGGGAGTAAGAAACCCTTTGAAAGAAATACAGTATGGTGATGTAATAAAGGATTGCTGACATGCGTAAGATAGTTTTGTTATAGGCATGCCGTTTTCTGCCAGTATTCAGATAGTAAGCTTCAGACAATAAGCTTTATGGTTTTTCTTGCTGGTGTTACTTCATTTTGTTTCATTGTGTGCTGGACCTTTTCTTTTGTTTTGGCATTTTAAACTGATTAGTTTGCTATTTGCTTGTTTGGATTCTCATTTGGGGGTTGTTTATTTTTAGAAAGAGAACAAATAGTTGGTGAAGTTTGAAGGTGGGCAGGGTCTGGGAGGAGTTGAGGGAAGGGAAATAAATAATGAAAATATACTGGATGAAAAATATTTTAGATAATAAACAAAAAAAAAGAAGAAAAAGTGGATGAGCCAATGTAAGAGTGAATGTTAGGTTCTCCAGACCTGACCTTGGAAACTAGGGAATAAATTACAAGCTATCAAAAAAGGGACATGGAAGTTGTCATTAAATCTGAAATGTTTTACATCAATTATTTACTCAGTTTTTGTTTCATCATCTCATTGAGATGCAATTGTTATGAGAAAAGAGATTAACCTGAATTTGCATGGGTCCAGTCTCCTCATAAAATTTCTTAAATATAGAAGAAGGCGGAACAATAGGCCATAGGTATGAAATGTTGCGTTAATAGCTATTTTCTGCCATTTCTGAGGGTGAAAATGAAGTAAGAGAGCCAGAGCCAAAGTTTGAGTGACACTTAGCAGCTAAGACTGTCGCCCATTCCATGGCTAGCAGAAATACAGGATCTTCACTTCAACAGCTGACGTTTTCCAGTACCCCAAAGAACCAGGAAGCTGACTTTCCCTTAGTACTTCATTAAGGCAAACAGCCTGCCTGCAGACACTTTGATTTCAGTCGTGATAAGCTTATGGTATCTAACCTATGGATCTTGAAGATAATGCATTTCTGTTTGTTTGGAACTACTAAGGCGTGGCAGCAGTAGAAAATCAATTTAATCAGCTTAGTAAAAATAAAGCTAATTTCTAGGGAAGACTATTGCAGGTAAGAAACAATAGAGAGGCCTCAGAATGACAAGATTACTGTCTTTGAGAAGCGAGGAAACAGGAAAATGAACACTCAGTAGATGAAGATTGATGGGAAGCAGGAGAGTAAAGTGAAATGGAATCAAGGAGACAGCTTGCTGGGATTTAGAACTTTACAGGCTTGGGGGTGGGCTCTGGATTTATTCTTAATGTAATTCAAAGATACTGGTAAACCACACTGCCTCTAACTTAGGCTTGAAAGCCATCTTACAGTAAAGAGAAATTCAGTTCATTCATGTTTGTGATGAAATCTCTGTTTCTCAAGGATTGGGCTATACCCTACTTGTAAACTTAACTTCAAATGGTTCTGTACTAACTTTTTCTGGAAATGACAATGGTGTCTTCGTTTCAGAAAGTTCTTATAACCACCTTACAACTATGGCTTTATTTCAGGAGGTTGTCATGACCAACTTCTTGTGCTTACATATTCTACTTCTGTAACCATACCTATTTGCCTGCCACACACCCCCTTTGAAACACTCTACTCATGAATCATAAAAACTTTCATCTTCCCTATGCTCATTGCTGATCTTCTGAGTGCTTTCTTTAAGGAGAGACAGTCCATGTACATGAATTTAAAAAGCTTGCTTAAATGAATGTGGCCTTAATGATGGCCATGATGATGATTTAGGTCAATCATCTTTCTCCTCTCGATTGCAGGATTAACAATACTGAAAGGGTTTAAGACATGACATCATTTAAACACTACTCTGGCTGATCTGCAGTAAATGACAAGATGAAACGTAACAAAAATGACTGGGAGTAAAATACTGATCCATGTAAGAAATGGCAGTGCACAGGAAAGTGGCAATGTCTATGGAGAACAACGGTGGAATTGGGACACATCTGGAGGTGATTTGAAAATTGGAAGTTGATGTAAGAAGAGTATCTCAAGTGACTCAGCATTGTGCTATAGGGAATTGGCTGTCTGTTAAAAAGTTGTTGTTTCTTTTTGTGGAAGAAATTGGAGAGGAAAACCTAATCCCTATTGATTACAGATGGTAATCAATCAGGAAGCAGACTCTCAAACATACATTTACAAAGTGCTCTAGGAATATTTGGGTTTCTAGCTGTAGGAGACTCTTACCGTTTTCTCTAAAGTGTATTTAGAGCATGTATTCAAGAATGAACTCCACACAACTGAACATAATTCCTTTAGCCATACTAGTCAGAGCACACATGTGACTCATGTGTTATGAATGCTGTACTCCTAGGAATTATGGAATTTTAACTTACACAGGCACGTGGTATATTAGTCAGGTCTTTTTTATGACATTTTATTTTGAAAATCCAAAAAAGAAAAATTGGAAAGAAATACACATAAGGCAGGGTGGCTGTACTATTAAGAGTAAAGAATACATAATCTACAACCTCCAGCATTAAAGTAACAAATTTCATCATATAAAAAAAGAAAAAATTAAGAAATAATCAAGTAAAAATAGTCGATAAAAATGAGATTAGCTATTTTTGTCAGCATTTGTACAAAACTTTTGTAACAGTGACAGTAAACATGTTCAAGATAAAGCTAGATCAAGTGAAACCGTACACTGTACATTGCAGAGAAGTAAAAATTATGGAGGCAACAAGGAAATTCCTGAGTTGAAACTTTTAATATTGGAAAAGAAAATGCATACAAATAGAAAAACAGGGAGACACTATTGTGAAAATGGAATTGATGAACTTCTAGAAAGAGCAGTAAAATGAAAGTGAAGACCTCAAGAAATATGGCTCCCTCTTTACAATGTCTTCAGAGGCATGAACTCACTCCCTCACTAAGGTCCACAAGGGCCAATTATTTTTAAAAATCAACCATTTATTTTAATCTCTAAAATTCTCCTTTCCTAGTCCTACTTCAGTGTGACAAACAGTCCATGTATAACTGTGGCCAAAACGGTAAGGATGCTGCTCCTCCAGCAGCCTCCACTCTTTGGGTTTTGAGACACTCTGGGAATACTGGTTTCTTACCCCTACACAGCTTTTACGCTGAGTGGAAGTTTCATGGTGGGGGAAACATGCCAATGAATTCAAATGCTCTCACTGGATCTTCTCACTCATAAACTCAATGTTTTGTTCTTGCAAAAGCAGACCATAATCTCAATGCTCACAGGTTTCATCACTGGGTAAATCCAGCCTAACTTCATAACCTGTTCTCCAAAACTTAATTATTTGAAATAGTTGAGGAAAGGTAGGTCTACAGGTCAGTCTTCTAAGCAATAAGCAACAGAGATTTTGAGAGAAAGCAACCTTAAAAAATGAGGCTACTAACTCATTAATTGCAAACTATGGAATGTCTTTCAACAGATAGCCAGGGAAAAGGAAGTATTGAAAGACCCACTCAGATAAATGTCAATGCCTGACCTCAAAACTACCTCTCCAGAGTGGTCTAGATTTAATTGGATCTGACTAAATAGTAGTTGATACCTAAGGGCATTGTTGAAAACTATGTAACAATCACCTGGCAATTACTGCAGCCCTAACAGCTGGCATATTGCCAACAGAAACCAGCAGTTTAATGGAAAAAGAATCAAGAAAAAGAGATAATGTGAGAGACTTCTACATCATGTCATTAAATTAATGACTACACATTAAAACCCTGGACTGTGCCTCCTTCAATCTCTTTACTGATATCAAAAACAAGTGCCCGAAATAATGTTATATAATTAAATTTGATTCTACACAATTTGACATGTGCTATGTTCACAACTAATGCAAAGAGGGGACACTTCAGAGTGAAAAAAGAGCAACAAATGATGACATGAATCTACTGTAACAAATGACAAGAGTCAAAAATGTCAATTGTGTGTAGTGTCTACTGGATAGCCTTGACTCTCTAACCATTTTATTAAGAGACAAAATTATGTGAAGTAACTTACAACAGTTCATTATCACAGCCACAATCTGTGTCACTGTGATATGTATGACAATAGAAGCACAAAATAAAAATGAAATAGAGCTACCAGAAATGGTGGTTTCTGTACCATGCATCATACTCCTATTTACTAAAAACTTGATGTGTGCTGTGATGAGTTAAGTGCAAAGTATAAACACAGAAAATAGTGTTGGAAATACAGTGAAAATATAACACAATGAATTAGGATGTCATATAAGAAAAATGTTAATGCAAACAAACAAGAATTGTCAAGGAAGAAGAACAAATGAACCAACAGTCCTGAACTTAGAAGACAGAAGTGATATGGCAGGCATAAATACAAATATCTAGATAATAATTTTAGGTCTTAAAAATAAGCAATCTAATAATAATGACATGAATGCGTGATTGAGAGACTATATGAAAAATATAATACAGACAAGAAATACAATGTAGCTTCATCATGAGTCCCAAGGTGTGGAAATTGAAAAGACAGATGAAGCCAAATCATGCAGACAGCAACCATAAAACAGCCATATTGATTACTCTAAAATCAGAGATTTCAAATTAAAACATAGACTATTAGTAAAAAAGATAAAGATGAAAAATCCACTCAGAATATATAACAATTATAAACATATACTCAAAAATACACATCACAATTAAGGCCCCAAATACATAAAAGTTGAATTTTGCTAAAAGTAGTTGGATATGTAAATATTAAAATGTCAATGACAGAACAATTAAGCACAAGTAAATATGAAATTAGAATCTGTTACTAAAAGCTAGGCTCATTTACACATAAACACAACATATTAACATAACTTCAGTGTGACATGGATAACACAGATGCTCAGCCTTCTACTCCAGGTTAAAAGGATCTAAAAGTTGAAACAATGTGGGAATAAGACAGCAACTATTTACGTCATAAATTCCTGTATATAGAGAGTCAACCTCGGGGCCTGCAGCTATAGTTCAATCGGTAGAATCCCTGTGTAGAATGTGCAAGGCCACGGGTTCTATCCCAGGTGTCTGCCAGATCTCCTTCCTAAGTGAAATCACATGTTCCTCTATGAAGGCCTCAGTTTCTAACCTTGGGTGTACACGAGATATCTTTCATAAGTGAAATCACATGTTCCTCTACAGAGGTCACAAAGACATTTCCCTATAAGGACAAATTTCTTTTCCTTTCTAAATGATATTTAATTGTTCAAAATTTGGTTAACTGGAAATGGAGAGAACACTACAGATTTCCTCTTGCTCTATTAGTGTTACATCAACTGCACGTGTTTGCTCCCTGCAAAGAGTATCTGTTACAATTAGTACTCTGTATTGTAAGTGACAGAACATTTATTCATTGTGTGTGTGTGTGA
>LOEQ01001829.1:0-11495 GCA_001685075.1 Bramus lutescens
ATTTGAACATACAAGATGGCGCAGCTGCTTGAAGGAAGAAGCCGGATGGACAACTTGGGTCTTCGGTCTCCACCTGGGTTTAGTCGCGTTACACTAGAGCAAGTGCTGATTGAAGATCTGGATGCCCTCCAGCACTCCTTTGTTTATGGCTTGTCTTTCCGTTCCACACTCTAGCTCTGCAATCGCTGTTGCACTTGGAGCTGTCAAGAGCCCAGGTGTGTGTCATCTCTCAGGTACGTGTCAAACTGAAGGTTCAAGAATCTGCAAGCAGTTAAATGGGACAGTGGAGAAGGGAAAGACAGAGAGACACTCATTGACTGGAAAGCATGCTAAGTCAACTCAGCAGGAAATGAGAAGCTCGCAGCAGCTTTTCTCTGATGGTTTGTGTGGTGTGTTTCTGGACCACTGCATCCTGTATGAAGACAGACCTCCACTTGCCAGAGATGAGAAACAGGACATGGCTTTCTTGTGACTTCCCACCTTGCTCTTATCAGACGGCATCTGAAAACTAAAACAACAGGAAGTTTTGCTGGGAGTTGCAGTTGGCTGAGCCTAAGCACAAACAGTGACCTGCAAATGTCATGAAGGAAAGCGCTGACCCTGCCCATTCCCTTGAGTCTTTGGTTCCAGAGAAAAACTAGGAGAATTACCTTTCTAAAGTAGAGCCTTAACTTCCAGCTTTCTCCTGCTTTTCCCAAAAGAGAGGTAACGATGGAGTACCCTATGGTCACTGTGTAATACCAGCACACTGAAACATTTCTGGACATAGGTTGAAGTACACGTGAATCCTGGTGTTCTTTGCTGTTTGATTCCTTTATATTGTTGCTTCTTTGGGTGTAGGTTTACCTAAATGGAACAACCAGTCCCAAGCCATTTATTCATCAATTCAACCAATCCTTACTGAATGCTTGCTAATGCATCAGTAACTCAAGATGATGGAAAATATACAGTCACAGAGAGCAATTAAGTGAAGCCTCACCATGCTCCCAAAAGCGGCTTTTCTAAATAGATTTCATAGAGAAGTAGGTTGAATAGAAAAGGACTTGACAGACGGTTTTCCAGATTCATTCTAGGAAACTGAGTAGAGGTAGTTCCATGTAGTACACAGGAAATAGCTTGATTCATCACACACAATAGATACCTTAGGTCATCTGTCCGTGGCTGACTCCGGCTAATAGGGCATTTAAAAAAGAACTAAAATGATTTTTTTATAGTCTAATTACAACATTATCTGAAACTAGCTGAGGGGAAAGTATATGATGATTTGGAAATTCACGACAGAGTCCCTTTCGCAATGGTAACTGGCACTGGGGAGAGAAGAGACAAAAAAGTGATGAAAAACCATGAAGGGTTGTAAGGAGTGGAGTCAAGGGCCAGACATTTGGTAAGGATTGCTGAATGCCTGGTGGACTAGATTTCCTTTAAATGATGTTGAGAGATGCAAACATAAATAAAATCTTACATTTCCCCTACAAAAAAAAAAAAGAGATGGCTTTCTGACTTGACACTATTGGCAAAACATGTGGCTCTCTTCAGAAGTTCTACTGTCAAACACTTAGATGATATTTATGAGCAACCAATGGCATGCTACTAAGTGATAGAATGGACGTAGAAACTTCTAAGAGTTGGTGGGAGGTGGTAAACGTGCCTCCCAGAACTGGTGGAAAATGTACCTCTACTGCCTTGAGAGTATCCTCCCAGAAACCAAGGAAGAGGAGGCAGCAGCAGCACCCCATGGTCTATGTTACACAACAGGGTTTTTTTGCTCATCCAGACCAGAAAGGTCATACATGTGCAATAAGGACTGATTCAGACAAAGAGAGCCTCTAAACAGGTTACAGTGTGTTTGAAAAATAGATGTAGGCTTGGGAGAGAGAAATATATATATAGTCTTAGATAAAAAAGCAAATAAAACAGCTCTGAGATTCCATCTTACACCTGTCAGAATGGCTAAGATCAAAAATACAAATGACAGTTTGTGCTGGAGAGAATATGGAGTAAAAGGAACTGTCTCCCACTGCTGGTGGGAGTACAAACTTGCACAGCCACTTTGAAAATCAATATGACAGTTTCTCAGAAAACTGGGAATCAATATACCTCAAGACCTAGCAATACCAGTTTTTGGGTACATGCTCAAAGAAAATTCAATCATACCACAAGGACATATGCTCAACTATATTCATAGCAGAATTATTCATAATATCCAGAACCTGGAAACAATCTAGAGTCCCCTCAACTGAAGAATGGATAAAGAAAATCTGCTCCATTTACACAAGCAGTACTACTCAGAGGTAAATAATAATGACATCTTGAAATTTTCAAGAAAATGGATGGACCTAGAGAAAACTGTATTGAGTGAGGTAACCCAGACCCAGAAAGACAAATAAAATATGTACTCATTCATAAGTGGCTTTTAGACATAAAGCAAAGAAAAGCTAGCCTACAGTCCACAACCCCAGAGAACCTAGATAACAAAGAGAACCCTAAGAAAGGAATACATGCATCTAAATAGGAAGGAGAAAAAAAAAGACAAGATCTCCTAAATAAATTGGGAGTGTGGGGGTCATGAGAGATGGTAGAAGGGGAGAGGAGAGGAAGGGAGGGGAACAGAGAAAAATGCATACTACAGAAAAAAAACAATAAAAAATTTATATATATATATGTATATAGTTTTAAAATTAAGGCCTTTAAAGGAAAAAGAAGTAATAAAAATGTAATGAGTCACATAGAGATGGAAAATGAACATAGATTCTGGTTATTGTGGGTTATTGTGTTGTCTTTAATATTTTGATTGCTAACAAACAAATGATAACTGCTGAGAGACATTTGAATATGAAAGATGTTAGATTGAACCAACCTATATATTTCAAAACTTAAGTCAAAAGATAAGTTAGTTAGGGATAGAGTTTCTGTTTTTATTTCTACAAGAAATAAGAACCTGTCGATTCATTCTGGGCCAAGAAAAATGAGGTTTGATTGAAGAAGAGCCCCTGAAATATCTTGAAATGGGAACAGATGGCCCAGGTGATCCAATGTTTCAGAGCACCTCAGTTACAGTTTCCTCTGAGTTCTGTATCCAAAACAGCTCTAAGGCTTCTGTCTGATATAATCAAACTTTACTGAATACTCCAGTCAGGACTTGATAGTAATTCTTAACTTTTTCAGGATACCCCAAATATTGATAGTGTCCCCAATCAACAGGAAGTTGTCTAGAAAATTAAACCTTCATTCAGAAAAACAAATTATGAATGTTTGTTATCATTTAGGGGGTTAGGTTACAAGTTGTTATGCATATTGATCAAGTAAAAAGCAAAATAAAGGAGATTAGATTCATGAATCTTGGTCTGAAAAGAAAAAAGGGAGATATAGAAATTAGAAAATAGAAGTTAGATATATAAAGGGCAGATTTTTGAATCCGAAAGTCAACAGCAATCTTACATATTTTACATTAGTATTGATTTTGACTATACAATTTTAAAATTAATTTTGTTATACTCTATGCATATTTCTACTCTTGTTTAGGGTATTAAGTTTATTTAGCTCATGTTAAGTAAACTTTCAAGGTCATACAGAAATATATTTCAGCTGGATAGGCAATCTTCAAACATTTCAAAGACCTACAGATTATGACATTTAAAATGTTTTAAAACTGAGACTTTTCTCAACAGTAAGACGCAGTAAGACGCAGCTGCTCCTGGCAACACCAATTACTTCATAGACAATGATGGGCTTCAAAGAAGCTCTATATGGAGTTTGTTCCTTTATGGCAAAAATTTGTCATGTAGGCAAAGAAATTACCCTTGCTTCAGTTGCTGACATTTACTGTCCAAACTGGAGCAGCAGGACACAAGAAAAGCAATTGCTGAACTTTGTCAAAATAGGGTAAGACAGTCCTTCAAAGTTCCCTGCTTCACAGGAAAGTCTGTCAGATATGCTAGGCATGTAGATCAGAGTTGGATGCCCCAACATTATTAGAGAGGAACTTTGAGTGATTGTCCAGTCAGTGAAATGTCCCTGTCATTAGGTGATATTTCAGCCTTCTGGGGTCTTTGATAGAGTTGGATACTAAATTACTATAATTATAGTTTTTCTTATTTATAATAGAAAGTAAATTAGACAAAAACTTCAGGCTCAAGATATATAATTAAGTATTTTTTTGATTTTTTCCAAATTCAAATGGATTAGATAGTGTTATATGAATTCTTACTTACTAACATTTTTGTTGTATATAGTTTTATAACATTAAGATTAAAGCCTTCCCTTTTAATTAGACAAAAAGGGGGAAATGTTGCAGAGCAATCCTTTTCTACACTGTGAATATGTATTACTCTAATTGGTTAATAAAAATCTGACAGGCCAGTTGTTGGGCAGAAAGTTAGGTGGTAAAGTCAAACTGAAAATTATGGGAAGAAGGAGGACAGAGTCGGGAGAGATGTCAGCAAGCCACCCAAGAAGCATGCTACAGAATAGGTAAAGACAAGCCATGTGGCAATGCACAGATTAATAGAAATATGGCATAATTCAAGTGTAAGAGTTAGATAGTAAGAAGCCAGAGCTATCAACTGAGCATTTCTAATTTACATTCACACATTGAGTCAGTTATTTGGGAACTGATGGTTGAGACAGGAAATGTCTGTTCACACATCACACTATCTTAAGAGCCAGAAAGGGGGAGAGGAACCAAGGAACAAAACAGTCAACCAACAAAGACAAGACTAGATATCAGCACCTATTATTATAACCATTCTAAACCCAGATGCTAGACACCAGTTTTACATCTGACAGGGTTGTTTGCCAAAGGGGTCTCATGGAAACCCCAAACAACTTCTGTTGTTGCCAACAGTATAGGTTGCTCTCCACAACATCCCATTGTTGAAAACAATGCCTACACAACTCAATAAATGTGGGGAAGTTGAACTAATGCCTGCATATAGCCTTCAACCCTTTAGAAAAAAGTCTGTTTTCAATAAAAGGGAAAGAGAAAGATAAGAAACATCAAAGAGGAATAAGAGCACTAATAAATGAAATTAATAGTACATTATAAATATTAACTCAAGGAATAGCAAAGTGCATTATTTACAAACAATAGGAAATGAGGAGGTGTAAAGAATCATGACTTCTGGAAAAGACTAAAGAATGGTACCCATGCTTTGCTGTGAGTCCTCTAATACTCATATAGCTTTGATAAGTTTAATAAAAATGCAAATTTATTATAATATATATGTACATCTTCATTATAAGCCACTTCAAATTCTTTTGAGAATCCGATAAGTATGATTATAAATAAACAAGGTGCTTTGTACATACCCACCATCAGTCATTGATTGCTAGATAATGGTCCCAATTGTATTGAAATGCATTTCTATAATGCTCTATTAGAGAGTTATCCAAAGCTTCAGGTTTATCTGATTCAGCATCAAGAATTTCATAATAGAAGCTGATCAACTGTGACTGCTTCCAAACTGGGGTGTGTGGTAGCTCCATCTTTTTCAGTCCAATGGGTGATGTTATCATTTGGGGAGTCTGATGTAAGTTTTCATTCTACTCCACTAAAACAGGTATCACCTTTGTCTTGATAATATAGACCATTTCTGAAAAACTGAGCATCCTAGAAACTGTTGTTCTTACTGGCAGAGAGTGTAGTCCATTGGTTTTTGTACTGAAGTTTCTCTTCAACTGTAGAGGCAAACGCACTGAGGTGCTGTGTTCACAGTGGGTTGCTGATTCATTGCTGTGTTACTGATGCTGACAGGCTCCTCACACAAACTTTGCCCCATCAGCACACCTTCTTTTCCTTCCACCAGTTAAAACAGCAAATTCATCATTTCTGGAAATCTGAAATGGCACATACAAGCATGAAGAACCCATGTGACTCACATTAAGGACAAAACATGGTCTTTAGTCTGATGGCAGAATGGAGAAAGTCAAAGAAAATGTGTGGCCCAAAAAGTTCAAAATCCTCTGTCCCTTTCACAGGAGAATGCTGCTGACATTCTTTGTTGATATCAAGAGCTCAGTTTCTTTGAATTTCCAGCATGGACTAAAGACCAATGGTTCCACAGGAAATCTCCAGGCTCTCAGGATGTAGTTAGAAGTTCTGAGCCTCATGGAATGAACAGCTACTCATTTCTCAACCTCTTCAGTCTGAAGGGAGGCATCATTGGATTAAGCAGTCAGTATTGTGTAAGCCAAGTCAATCTAATAAATCTATCTATCTATCTGTCTTTCTATCCGTGTGTGTAAATCTATGTTTGTATATGCATTGTGTCATTTTTATTTATTTAGAGAATTTTGATTAATATATTCTCATACTTCAAAATGTTTCAGTACACATTAAAAAGATAAATAGAAAATTAAATGTCTGCAATGTATAGGTGAATAAACACCAAATAAAAGGCACTCAATTTGAAGAAAAAAAATCTTTCCAGTTACAAAAGGTTATTAATTGCTCAGTCTATTTTCTTCTGATTTCAAGTATGAATTTTTTTCCATCAGTAATGCTTCTGCTTACTTTTCTGCCTCTTAAACATATTGGGAATAGTGTATGTTTATGCATCTTTTTCAGATGTCAAATCTAGTTGATTCTATTTCCCAAATTACTCACTATTCATCTCCTCCCCACTGATGTGACTACCCTCACAATATTCTCTGAGTTTCTTAGAAACTTCTAGGAGAATCATGTGATTGCTAGGCTGAAGTATTCTTATGTTGAAGGTGTAGTTTTATTCATCCATATATCTCTTTTCTGGTTTTGATAATTCCCACATTTCTGAGCTAGCACTCCATCCTTAAGAAATAAATCAATTGGGGTGTTACTAATGCAGTAGAAATTCAAATATCTGCTGTGAAATTCTCATTTATGTAGTTTGTGGTCTAGCACATTGACTTGCATTGATTTATTTAATCACAATAAGAATCCTATGGAAGATGTACTATTCCAATTCTTCCTTTACAAAAACTGGTAATTCAAAGAAATTCACAAGCTTACACATAACTGTTGCTGTTGAAGCTGGACAGTATTCCTGCCTTAAAATCCAAAGCAAGATGATAATCAATAAGGTCCTTGTGGAAAATCAAATTAGATAAATGGAGGTAATTTCACATAGGCCATGTTCAGAGGTGATGAATACCTGCTGTCTACAGCAGAAACCTTATTCATTTTCCTTTCAGTTGTGTTCATCTTCCCAGGTTACTCTGTGTTCAATTACTATTCTTTAAATGCCAGTGTTTTGCCTTCTGGTTTATCTTTTCAATATTCCACATCTGTTAACATTTTCTTCAGTTATCTTTGAAAAGATCAATTGAGCTACAAGTTTTATGGTGAAAATTTTCTGCCCATGTTTTCCCTATTTTTAGTATGTTTATGTTTAATTTTAATTAAGAAATCAAAATGAACACACACACAATAATAAAATATTTAAAACAGCTCAAAGGAGGTCAAAGAGTCCCTACTTGGTATCTAGGATGATACAAAAGGTACAACTGTGAAACAATGAAATAAGAAAAGAACTTGACAGCAGGGTAGACACGGAAGTCTGTGAAACAGCGGGGAGCCTGGACATGAACCTAAATGTCCTGTCAGCTGACCCTTGGGAGGTGATGGAAAGGCAATTTCAGTGGAGTAAGCAGCCTTTGCAAAAGTTGTTGGAACAATCAAATGACCTCACATGAAAAAGTGAGTCTGACCCGAGGATCAACTGCAATTATTAACTCAAAATAAAATCAAAATGAATGAACAAATATTAAAGTTCCCAAACAACAAAAACAAAAATAAAACTTTGATCTTCAGTTTTGGAAAGCAATTTTAGAATTGATACTATGAAAATAATCTTTAAAAGAACAGATATTATCAACATTAAAATGTTGGGTGGGCTCTGATAAAAGGGCCAAATAAAAAGCTAGCAGTACTGTTTCATTACCATAAGGAACTGAACTATTTTGTTCACACAAGAATGTTTACGACACTGTTTATAGAGACTATTTTCATATTCACTATCGTTCAGTGTTGGAGACTGCCCAAATTGACTTCCAATGAATAAAATGACAACTATAATATCATCTTTATGTAGATGAACTTAGACACGTGATTGGGTTAAGGTGAGCCTGAAATGTCTGGAACGTTACAAAAGAAGGAGGCAATCCTGGCCCCACTGAAAATAAATAAGTGGAAAAAAACAATGGAAATAAAACAATGGAGGCTAGTCAAGCAAAAAGAACTCCTAATGGCCAAAGCTGGGAGCATTTGAGTCACATCATTAATAAAATACTATTAGATTATTACAGAAAACTTAAAATAAATAACAAAACTTAATAACATGGTATGGGATTATAATTTGAAATTTAAAATAATTACCCAGGAATTTACATTAAAATAGTGAAAAGTATGAGCGAAATATATTTTAAATGTATAATAAACATTCTCAACACTGCCCCATACAATATTTCCTATCCTTGCTTTGAGAGAAATCACATGTTTTATGAAATTTATCTATCTATGTTTTTTACACAGGCTCTCAGTACGTAGCCTATGCTGACTCCAAACTGATCTTGCCTCAGCCTCCTGAGTGCTGAGATTACACAAATAGCATTACTTACAAGTTATTCCATTCTCAACTAAATTATAGTTTTCACTGTTAAGTAAATGCGTATGTGCTCAGAAATCTCATAAATTGTTTGAATTGGGGATTTTCTCTAAACATGGAAATCATGTGGTGTTTAATTCTTCTAGGAATGGCAAACAGAAGGAAAGGATGGAGGCAGGGAAGAAAGGAACATACTACAGTTTCTTTATTTGCTTTGAAAAATTTGGTACAGAACTCCTATTTTCCATTCAATATTTGGTAGACTTTGCTAGAAAAGTCAATTGGATCTGAACTTTCCTTTGTGGAATGATAACCACTAAATTTTCTTTGAAAGGAGGCTCTTGTTCAGTTTATTTGTATTGCTTGGTATTTATTAAGGAATGTTAACTTCATCTAAGGTGTTAGTTTGCTTAGCATAGTTTCATGAAGTTTGCTTCTAATTCATGTAGTGCCCAGAGAAACTGTAATTCATATTAGGCTAGTTCTCACATTTCTATTGCTGAAAATTCGTATCCTTTCTGTTCTTTACTTGTTCAGTCTGAACCCTTATTAACTGCCTTATTGAATTCCTTCTTGGTCTGAGTTTCATTTTTCTTTCTAATTTTCAATGCAAGAGTTATTTTTTCTTTGCTAATATAAATATGTGATGTCCTTTTCTCCTAAGAACTGCATTTACCTCATCCCACTAACTTTGCATAACATCTCATTTATCACTTTTTAGTCAGATACAAAATTAAACCTAATTTCTCTTACAATTTTGTAACTGGGCAGTAAGTCATTTAGATGTGTGTCCTGTAGTTTGTATGATGGCTATCTTTCTATGTTTGCTTGGGTACACTTTTGTAAGGCACTGTCTGGGCAAACACTATGTGTGACTAGAATGTGGTTTTTCAGACACAACTGTCATGAAAGAAAACAAATATTTCTCAAATAGGAATGGACATTTCCTGCTCAAGTGAAATCTCTTGAAGAACTCTGCCTCCAGATTTCAGAGAATGATTCTGGTGGAATTTCCCCCCTCACTTTCAAAACTGATATCCTCTATCTATCCTCTCTCTATCTCACACTGATTTTTTTTCCTCTGTGGAATCTTGACTAAACCATTTTTAGAGGCTGGAAAGATGGGCATGGCAATGCACACCTCTAATCCCAGAGATCAGTGGGCAGACATAGATGGATTTCCAGGGCTCACTGCTCAGCCACAGAAGCCTTCTCAGTGCTCCAGAATAATGAGATTCAGTACTAGAAAATAAGACGGACAGTTCTTGAGGAATGATACCTGAAGTCTGACTTACACACACAAATGCATACATATATTCATGCCTTCTTCTGCATAGTAACAACCTATATAAACAACAATAAATAAATAAAAACTGAAAAGTTATCAAACATTTGGAGATATTTAAATTATCTTGCTGTTGTGTGATATAATTAATTTAGTGTGTTCAAGCAACATATTATATTTAATTTGATTCCCTTTTAAATTTACTGGGCATTATTTAATTGCCAAGATTGATTCATTGGAGTAAATGTTAAATGTGTATTTTAAAATAGTGTATTCTACTATTTGGGAATAGAATGTTCCAGAAATGCAATTTAGGTCAGTTGTTTGAAGTATGTGATTCAAATTTACTTATTTAGTATTCCTTTGGTAAGTACTAGGATTGCAGCCATGGCTCTGAACATGCCAGACAGACACTTCACTGAGCTACATGTCAGTCAAACTGTATAAAATATTAGCCTTATTACCTTCTATTTTGAAAGAGAAACGCAGGCATGTAATACTACAGTTATGAATTTGCTTTTTTATTTTTACAGGTTTATTAATGTTTGTTTCATTATTTCACTTTGCTATGGAGAAATAAAATGCTGAGGGATGTGATGTCAGGATTTGACTTGCTCTTTTGCAGCTGAAGAACAGCTTGCTTTTCCCATGATAATGTTTTTGTTGGTCAAAGATCTACATTTTTCAAATTAAAATAGCCCCTCCAGAGTCCCTTGGATTACAATAGTGTGAGCCTTCTATTTATTCCCTCTGTTCTCACTATTTCTCCTATTAGCCATTTCTCCATTTTTTATGCTTATGCATTTTTATTCCACTCAGTGTATGTTAGCATAATATCTAAGACAAGTCTGTGTGTATGTTTGTGCATTCCTGTGTATGTGTATCTCTGTGTGCGCCTGTGCATGTGTGTGATGCCTTGTGTGGATGCATAGGTACATGTGAGAGAATATCCACAATTGTACACTTCCACGCGGAGGCCACAGGACAACCTTGGGTAACATTTCTCCACTTCTATCAACTTTATTTATTTATTTATTTGTTTGTTTGTTTGTTTGTTTGTTTATTGAGATACAACCTCCAATTGGCCAGTTTACCAATCAGGCTAGGATAGAGAGCCAGTGAGGCAGAGGGACTTCCCGACTTGTACCTTCCCAGCCCTGGGATTCCAAGCACTCAACATTAAGACCCAGGGATCAGATTCACCATCTACTGAATGAATGAACACCTTAGCCCCTTGGTGTTTGGTGGTTCTTAATTTGAATGTTCCATTGAACACTGATGGAATATGTTTGTTTATCACAGTTCTATTATGGTAATAGTAAACCCATCATAACTGGAACATGAGTTTCTTACATCAGTTTCCTTTCATTTTCTTCTTTCAGTATTTGTATTGGCCAAAGTTTACCATTGCATTGCCTGCCCTAAGCTCCAACACACAAAGAATTCATGTCATCAATAGTCTGTGTTTGTACTGGAGCATTTTTTTTATTAAAAATTTCCACCTCCTCCCCTCCTCCTGTTTACCTCCCCCTCCCCTCCTCCCCCTCCCTCTTCCTCTCTAGTCTTAAGAGTAGTCAGAGTTCCCTGCCCTGTGGGAAGTCCAAGGTCCTCCCCCCTCCATCCAGGTC
>LOEQ01001829.1:16083-28434 GCA_001685075.1 Bramus lutescens
GATTATCTATTAACCTATATTTCTTAATTATACATTACATTTTTTAATGAGCTGCATACACAATAACTCAATCAAGATCAGAAAAAACACATACACAGTAGAACAAAACCGACGTTAATTTTGTATCAATAACCAAGATCCATATCCATCCAAATCTCTATAGCATATACCCCTTTAAATCCAAACAAACATTTATAAACAATATTTGGGAATATGGGCATAGTTCTCTCCATACTGCTTCCTACTTTTTGTTGGGCAAAGTAAGTTTTGGGGTGTTCATGGTGACCTTTCAGGGGTTCTTGGTGCATCAAACCATATTAGCCTGGAAGCAATCCACAGGTTCTCATCCTGTGTGGAAACAAAAGAAGAACCTCTTTATCAAAGAAACATACCCTTAGACCCAAATTCTGAAGTCTAGATACCTTTATAAAATACATGCTGGTTTATCTTATCATCCCATACAATGAAATGTCTCTCTGTACTTAGCTCCTTCACAG
This sequence comes from Bramus lutescens, assembly GCA_001685075.1. Lineage (NCBI taxonomy): Eukaryota > Metazoa > Chordata > Mammalia > Rodentia > Cricetidae > Bramus > Bramus lutescens. Next base: position 16,581 of record LOEQ01001829.1, read on the forward strand.
TCAAAAAATTTAAAGAAAACACAATAATATATATAATCCAAACTCTGTGAATTTTCCATCTTCACATGGCTTATTTTTCTTTGCTACTTTTAATCTGTAACTGCCTGTACTCTGTCTCTTTAAAGAATACATTTTTAAACAAAAACTTTTACTTCTTTTCATAACTGTCTATATTCTTTTTCTTCTCTCTCCCCAGCCTATGTACATTTATCCAACACAGATATGGATCCAATTAGAGGTCTATATCTGTCTGAATCACACAGATATAGACCATTAGAGATCTATATCAGTCTATATCTGCTTGAATCTGTCTTTATTGTGTATCTGTAATTATTTTCTGACCGTAACAGCTTCTTAAAATGCTAAACACTTCTTAAAAACTTAAGCTGCACCATTGCTAGGGGAAATACAGCACCACCTGCTTGCTCTGCCCAGTCCAACATAGTGGAAGTCCATTCACTGGATCTGCAAGCTGTGCATATTGTCCCAGTTTCCTGTATACACCAGGTCTATGCTGTGCCATTGAGCAGTTTGTAACATGCTACTTATGAACCCCATTTAAATCCTTGGCCTCCTGAAAGAGCCAGGCCATGCTGGCAGCAAGGCCTAGAAAGATTTCATTTCAAAGTTATGTGACTTTTCTTCTGCCACTGCTGAGTCAGGAAAACCTCTTTTAATGGAGCTGTGGCATGCCGCCAGCACACAGCAAAAAGCTGTGTTAAACTCTGTAATTTTGTGTCTAGAATTCCTTTTCAAGCTTTCTCAGGTTTTAAAGTAGATTTAGATGGCCACGTTGGTGCCAATCTGTTGCAAGGGGTCCGCTTGTTGGTTCCCAGCTGCTCAGCCCCGAAAAAAAAATCACAATTATATTATTTATATATATATATAAATAATATTATTTAAAACACTGCTTGGCCCATTGCCCTAGCTTCTTATTGGCTAACTCTTACATATTAATTTAACCCAATTATATTAATCTGTGTATTGCCTTGTGGCTGTGGTTTACCGGCTAAAGTTCAAGTGTCTGTCTCCAGTGGGACTACATGGCTTCTCTCTCACTCTGCCTCCTTTCTCCCAGATTTCAGTCTAGTTTTCTCAGCCTACCTAAGTTCCTATCAATAGGCCAAGGCAGTTTTTTAATTAGCCAATGGTGTTTACAGCATACAGAGGGGAATCCCACACCATAATTTTAATGTTTTCTTCTATGAATTTGTTTCAGTTGTTCATTTTAGAAATAAGTTGCAAACATATTTGGTTCCTTATAGCCCAAATTGAAACATCTCAAATAGCTAAGAAATAACTAAGATCTCAAAATTTTTATTTCTCTTTTCACTCAACTTATATATGTGTGAGTGCGTGCGTGCGTGCGTGTGTGTGTGTGTGTGTGTGTGTGTGTGTATTGTTTTGAGTCATGGTATCATGTGGCCCAGGTTGGTCTCACAATATAACTAAAGATGAACTCAAACTCCTTACAGGCATGATCCACCACGTTTAGTTTCTGTGGTAAGAGGGACTGAATAAGGTGCCTCTTTTACGCTAGACAAGTACTGTACCAATTTTGCCACATTTTCAGTCCCCAAAGTACATATTTCCTAGGTACATGTTTTTGCAATTAACCTCAGATAATAGAAATAAATTCAGTTTCCTGCTTACATGTGCTATAAAATTCATCTAACAGTTTGATATCAGAGGAATACATTTTCAGGGGATTGATAAGGATTACATAGAAAATAAAAGCCAAAATATAGAGAAATAAAAATCAGGAGACAAATGTTATTTAAGAATATAGATTTAAAAATGCAGATGAGACTGACTGGTTGACAGATTGTGAGAAATTAAGTAATGGAAAGAAGCTTACAGTCAATGATGACTATAAGCTATTATGTAAATGATTAATTATTGAGCCATTTATATTGCAAGTGTTATAGCAGTGTTAAATTTATAAGATACATAAACAGAAAGCCATACTTAGACACATAATCTATACAACTACAAGTTTCATTGTTTTATTATAAATGAGGTAGCATGATTCATGGGAGAAATGAATTAAACAATTAAATTAAATAATGACCATTACTTACTTAATTAAATGTCACTGCAACTCCCTTCTCCCGCTTCTGAAAACTCTTTGAAATTTCAGGAACCAGTTGGTCCCTCCATTAGTGATTAGTGGTTCAGTACCACTGAAGAAGATGTTGATAAAAGCATCACTAAAAAGGTAGCAAATACAAGACTCTGTCCTGGGAAAGAAAAGTGATAGCAATTTTTAGTCTTCATAGACCATGGAAGTGCAAAGGTAGCACTGATAACACAGTATTGATAGCACAAGTTTGCATAATTATATAAACATATACATCTACCCATATGTAGAGCAATTTATTCAAAGTTTTCCAGATCATTTTTTATATTTGTGTTAATGCACAACTCAGTAGTAAGAGGTGAAGAGAATCCATTTTCCAAACACAGGCCAATTTGTTTAATAAATGTTTAATGACTTTACATACATTCAAATTTCGAATAGGTTTAAGTATTAGCTAAAAACTGAAAAAAGAGGGTTAGGGTGACTCGGGGAGCAGAAAGGGAAGAGTGGATGTAAAAGGTTCACCTGAAGTGTGCATTACATGAGGGCTACGTCTTAAGATGAGAACAGCACCCAGTACTCACAAGATATTCCAGCTCTGGCATCAAAGTGCATCCCAATTACACTTCTGTTTAGGAGATGAAATGGTTGTTTTATCGCTAATGAAAACCCTGCAGCTATCTTTGTAAGCGGACAATCCAAACCAAATTGTTTTTCTGCAGGCTGCAGTTATGACTTCCTTTGTTTTGTTATTGCCCCTCTAATAATACTTGCAGGTAAAAATCAAACATTCAAACTCTGAGACCTGAAGTGCTCAGCCATGTCTCCTTGGGAACAGTTTCAGGAGTTTATGAAATCTATTAAGAGAGGGGAATTTGGAAGCCCTTGTTACTTTTTACGCTGATATTATTTCATTAGAAAAACTTTTAGATTTATCTTCCCAATTTATGTTAAGCTTTCAGACTAAATATTTTAATATTAGTTTATATACAGTCAATCATATGTACATCAAAAATATTGAGTATGCTTTATTCATATTTAGCCTTTCTGCTTTTAAAATTGAAGCAGATAGTCAGTATATGTGGTTTTTTTTTTCACTTACGTACCTAAATGCTGTAGGAAGTCTTATAGCTAATGGTAACCCGCCCCCGGGACGTGGCCTCTTATACTATATATACTGATGCAAAGCATGCGTCCAGCCTCTTTTCCAGCCTCTCTTTCCATTCCAATTGCAGATTTTGGTTTCTGGTCTCCTTTCCAGTGGAGGATTCTGATTTGTGAGTTTACCCCTAAATAAATAACCATCTATTTCTCAATTCTGAGCTAGTGTGGTATTTCTTTTAAGTGACTTTCTTCACCTAAAGACATGTTTCCCCTACTGATTCCGTCTTTATATATCTCACCATTTTTGCACAAGGTTAGATTATCCACAGATGCAAATTCATGGATTATTATTTGAAGATATCCCCCAAATTTCATGTCTTCAAAACTTATCATCAAAATCATTTTACTGGCATTGGATGTGAAGGGTCTGGGTGGTTACTAGAGGAGGGCATACATGATACAGTTAAAAGCATTACCTAACATGCAATGCTGACATGAGGTGAAGAAAATTAATGTAAAAATATCATCATACATTCAGGGTTTGGAATTTAATGTTCATTACACCTTAATATTAACAATTTAACATATTATTTTATTTCCCATTCATCTGATTAAAAAAATGCTGAGCTTTCTATTATGTGGAACTGAATATGTGCTATTTTGAGCTATTTTCTCCTTGAAAGCAACATGAATAAATTCTAATGCAATATATGTAGGTCTTGAATTTGTTTTTTACTGAGAGAAATATGAAGGTTCTAATTAATACTCAAACTTCAATTTGAGGAAAATTTAGCAAAATAACATCACAATTTAATCAAGAATTAAACTACTTATTAGAAATTAAAATGAAAAATCTAAATTCTCTCATGAATACACATGAAACCATGTGAGTGGAAAAACAAAACTTTTGGCCATTCTACTCAAGACATAGAATTCAAACATTGGGTAGAATCTTCTTTTCATTCACTAATGTAAAAGCAATATAATAGCAGGGGTTTTGTTTGTGTATGTTTTTGTTGTTTTAGTTCCTGTGTGACTACTTAGCTCCAAGCAAGCAATTTATAACATCCTTTCCAGGGCTCAGGAGACATTATGAAAAGAGGTCAGATTGAATTAAAAGCCAGACTATAGAGAAAAGGGCAATTAAAGGATACTTTCTGGGCATTACAGAGCCAAAAAAATCAAGAACTCTTGACAACTATAGGTGACTAGACTACATGGGATCTGCACAAGAATGGTCCTTTCTGCAGTCAAAGATTGATGAAAGGGTTCCTCAATGGATGCTACCTCTCACTGGTGGACTGTTGAATACTGAAAGACTATGGCAGATTAAGGGCAGTTGTCCTTTAGTTGTGTACCTTCTGGTGAAATAACAGGCTCCATGAACACACAGATAGCTCCAACTAAACTCTGTTTAGGAAAAAACTTGTAGGACGAACATAGAACTGATGGGGGATGATAAATATAGAATAGGGTTGAAAGTGATAGTAGACAGCATGTACTCTGTATATGTGAGTGAGGGAGTGTTGTGTGTGTGTGTATCTGTGTGTGTACATAAATGTCAAAAAATTAATCAATAAAAAGTTGCTTATATCATTAGCTGCGCTCACTCATCCCATAGACATGTATTACACACCCCTAATTTACAAGGCTCTGTATTAGGTATAGCAATAATGAGATGTGATGATTTTTCCTGTAGAGCCCTCTCTAGATTTAGGGATGGGCCGCAATAAGTTAGCATATACTACTGCTACACAACCACACAACTGGGATAAGAGCTAAGAAGAAAACAAGCTACTCAGATAAGATGTTGAGAGTTGCTTTCACTCAAATCAGCACCAGGAACTTAAGAACAGTGTGGGCAGAGCAGACTGGCAAGGCAGGAGGTCAAGTGAGATAATGTGGAAAGATTGCCAGGTTTTAATGTCTCAGGAATTCACTGAGTAGGCCTGGGAAAACAGTTTGGATTTTATTAGACGTGCCCCCAAAGTATCATCATCAATCCCTTCCCCCTGGTCCTCCCTAGTTCAATCCCTCCCCCAGTTACTGTTTTGTCCTGGGATCTATTCTGCTGACAGCCATCAAAGCAGATTTAAATTTCTATGTTTGAAAACCGCAGACTGGTTTAGAATTCATGATCCTCCTGCTTCTGCTTCTTTCAGCAAATCCTACAAGCATGCGCCACCATAAACAAAAATACAAATATGAGCCAGGTGGTAGTGGCCATCCTTTTAATCCCAGCACTCAGGAAACAGAGGTAGGTGGAACTCTGTGAGTTCGAGGACAGCCTGGTCTACAAGAGCTAGTTCCAGGATAGCCAGAGCTGTTATACAGAGAAACCCTGTTTCGAAAAACGAAAGAAAAAAAGAGACAAATATGATTAGGATCTTGCTCAAGTCATCATCAGAGGAAGTTCGTCCTGCAGTAGATGGGAGCAACATCTAGTCCTACCTGGAATGTCTCCACTAAACTTTTCCCCTCTGGGCTCAGGGAATGTGACTAAGACCTTCCCGTCTCAACATGATTGGCAAATGAAGTCACAAAGACTATGGCAGCATGCACAGGGCCTGCACAGGCCATGCCAGATGAGGTCCCAATATTGAGAGGGGGAAAGCAGACACAACCCCCGATCCCTAACCAAGAAGCTATCTCCAATTGACAACCACTGGCAAAGGAAAAACAAGTCCCAGGGTAGACTCCATACCCTGCAATAGATACCTACCTCAAAATGAATTCTGTTTAGGTGGAAGCTCTACTTCACCTCCCCTCGCCCTGCTCTCTTTCCAGACTCTGCCCCTGAGAAAGCCTACCAAGCAGTGATTCCTCCACCTGAGATGCTCAAGACCACACCCACAAGGTATTTAAGAACAGGTCCAGATACCTGCCCTTTGATTTGTCTCCTGTTTTCTTCCACTGGGAATCACTCAGGAGTTGCTTTACTCAGATTAAACCTGGTCTTACCAATTCATCTGTATTTTGACTTATTGCATCAGTGGAGGAACCCACAACTGGGGATTTTTTTTTCAAAATATTTATCAAATTCAGTGGTATTTGTTGACTAATATTGCTTTGTTGGTCATTTTCTTTAGACATAACTTGTGTTTTGCTATATATTATGGTTTTTGATTTTGTGTTCTTAGGGGTCATCTTTGTGTCTTTGAATGTATATGTGTTTCTGATTTCTCTCTGTTTTTCTTTTTCTCTCTTTTGTTCTATTCTAGTTCATTTTTTGTTTGCCTGTTTATTAAAGAGAGATAGAAAGAAGACGTGGAGGTGAAAGTATGGGCAAGTGGGAGGTAGGATCTGGGAAGGGATGAGGGAGGAGATGTGGTGATATTGCATGTGGGGAAAAATAAACAAATAGCATTTTTTTAAAATTTGAGAGCATAAAACAGTTGAAATACAGACAGTAGGTCAGAGGTTTTAAAGCTGATATGACTATTTACTTTTTATTTTGTGTATAAAAATAAGAAAATAATGAAGCTTATGGACAGCCAACCCTAGAGGAGCTCATGGAACCATCCTGTCCCCCTGGCACTCGATCCCACTGACTAGCCTCTCCGTACCCACAGTGAGTAGGAAGAATTTCAGTCTTTTCACTTCACTCATTTCTCTTACAGATTTTAGTTATTTCTAATGTGTATGATGTTTTGTCTGTCTTTATTTATGTGTATGTACCTGGTGTCTGCAGAGGTCAGAAGAGGGAGTTGAAACCCCAGTTGCTGAAATTAGAGATCATTGTGAGTTACCATGTGGGTGCTGGCCAATAGGTGATCTTCTCCAAGAACAACTATTCTTAACTACTGATCCAGCTCTGAAGCTTTGAGATTTCGGGTATTTTAACTTTTAATGATAAACTGATACTATGGTTGAGATAAATATATACTATCATAATAAATGATTTCATTTTTTCTGTTACATCAGAAAGCCTACCTATTACAGATGGATATGATAGTACCTTAATAAGCGTAACACTAAGAAACATGTACCTTCATTACCTTGTGTCTCCATTCAATTTCAATATCAATTTTGATACCCATATTTGTGGTTCAATGCATGTGGACAATTGTGACATATTGCCCTGTCTTCTTTCCCTATGGCAGTGATATCTAAGAACAGCTCAAAAATACAAATTTGTCATGATTTATATTCTTTTATTATTTCACTGAAAGGTTGGAATGAGATAATTATGCTTAAATTTGCATTTGATGTACTAGATTAGGAAAAGAGGGGAGTAGCATGCTGTAAGGCTGTTTGCTAGAATCTGGAAGCAAGAATGAAATCCTAATTCAGAATAATTAATCTTGATTGTCAACATGAACAGATTGAGCATCACTCAAGAGACACTGTGAGTATGTTTCTGTGAGGGTATTCTTAGAGCATTTTAACTGAGGTAAGAATGCTCACTCTGAATGTGAGGGGTCCCATTCCAAAGAGGTTCCAAATCAATTGGAAGGTAGAAAGTAAGCTAAGTATTCGTCTCTCTCTTTTTTCAGACTGCAGAGACATTTGGCTCATGTTCTGTGACTTCCCGCCATGGTGATTAGACCCTGCAAATATGAAACCAAACAAACTCTCCGTCCTTGAGCTGCCTCTGTCAGGTATTCTATCATAGCACTGAGAAAGAAAAACAGGAACACAGGGAGGTAAACAACCAACCATCAGCTTGAGACATGGAAAATTATTCTGATAAGATGCAAAATCTTTGTCTTCTAGGCAAGTTATTAGATGGTAGGAATCAAAGCATGTTTTATAAAAGAAGAAAAAAGCTGACAAATTTTCTGTCATAGTTTCCAAAGAAATATTCGAGTTTTGTGTCAGTATTTGATGCTAAAGTGTCCTTTAAAACCCCCTATAAATGAACATAAATCCTAGCTCTGACTATGAGAAATAAATTCCTTTTCTCTAAGCGCTATAAAAGTTTTTCTACCATTCAGATCAGCACCATAGTCCCTCTTTCTCCTTCTAGAACACCTATCATTTTACTTTGGACAAAATCAATCTTGTTCTGTAATGGAGAGACAATCCATATACCTTGTATAAATAATTTAGCATGAATCTAAGATTTGAGGTTAGCAAAAGACTGGAAACTTTTTCTAAGCTGACACTATATCCACACAACATAATGATGGCTGCAATAAAATTTCAGCAGGATAAGTTCACCTTCAGTTTCTGAGAACACTGAAAATATCCAAGGTTCAAGGACCACAGGAGATAAATGTGGGCATGAGAAGAGGGAGATCTTATGCTAGCTGGATTGGAGACCTAAAAAGGTCACTGAAGTTCTGAATGGTCTTTGATAGTTTATGTGTTTAAAAACATTTTTACATTCATTATTTATTTATTTATTTATTTATATATTTTTCTGCATATGGCTTCAGGGGAAGGTGCAGTGTGTATAGCAGACAGAGAGAGGTCAACTTGCAGGAGCTGGGTTTTCTCCTCCTGCCATGTAGGCTGCAGGGATAAAACCTAAGGGATCAGTCACTGAGACAAATATACTTACCTATAGACCCATTGCACCAGCCCAGTTTTGTATCTGTTTTTTTTTAAAGAAGTTAAACTGCATTGGTGATGTGTTGGGTCATGTTAAATGAGGCCAATATAAAAGAGAGGGACAGAATATTACAGAGTAGGGATACCCATGGGATAATATAGTCATGACTGACAGTTAAGGGAGCTCTGATGGTCAAACTTTGAGTCTCATGGAGCTTATGAAACTTCCATAAATTCTATATAAGAAGAGTATAGAAATATTCATAAAGAAAGAAAAATTATATTGTCATAAATAATAAAATATGCACACTAAAACTGCAAAATGTCCCCAGACTAGATTAAAGAATGCATGACTCACCACAATGGATCTTGATTTATCCAATCAGTGAAAGACCTGTGGGTGTAAGAAACCAATATGAATTCCATGATAAGGAGACCAGGTTCAGGAACAACTAGTAGGCCACCCAAATCACAGTACTGGTAATGCCAAATAAAAATATCAGGATGTAGTGAAGCAGAGAGTTTATTTCAAAGGATCGTTGCAATGATATGGTGGGAGATGAGGTTTACAGCAATAATGAGAAGAGACAACTGGATAGGAAGAACATCAAAACAGTATATTGTAGATGAACGCTTTTAAGTAGTATCACATGAGCTCAGAATTGAGTACAATATAGGGTTCTTTATTTAAGGGTAGACTCACAGATCAGCAAGTCCTATGCACAAGCAGGGAATAGGAACCAAATACAGCAGCTGGAAGAGAGAGAGAAAGAGAGAGTGAGTGCATAAACTTTATGTTTGCATTTATAGTACAAGAGACCACACCCAAGTGGGCTGGTATCTTAAAGGCTATTAGCTGAAGGAGTTCTGGCAGCACCTTCCCCTTTTGTCTAAATAAGAGACTTCAAAACCCAATACAAAACTATATACAATAAGAATAAATATCAAGTGGAAAAAACATATGCTAGATGTTTCAATAATTATTCTATCCTAAGGAGTCTAAGTCTTGTATTAGAAATAACTTGGCTAAGTCATGAGATGAAAGTAACTACGACTATCTAGTCTTCAACCCCATCAAAGGGGTTAAGAAGTGAAATAATATTACTTGAGTAAACAGTAAGTACAATCAAGCAACTTCCAAAATTTGAAAAAGATGACAGAAACAACTGATTACCTGGGCAATCACTCAAAGTCTCATTTGTGACATTGGGGCAACCAATTTTGGCTAAAGCCTAGTGCAGCTGACAGATCATTTTCAGAATTAGGAAAATTTTCAAAACCATCTTACCCTGTCTTGGCAATGTTTTTCTTGTATCCTGCTTGTCCTGTCCAGACCCAGGCATTTTGTCAGTGGTCAAAGCTTGGGCATTTCTTTTTCGAAAGCCCAGTTTTGCCAAGAAGAAAACATGCTCCAAGAGGAGTGTCTTTGGTGCTCAACATTCTCTCAGGAATAGAATGGTGCTGCCAGGACCACTCATGTCTCATGTCAAAAGAACCTTAAGTTATTTAAATGCTATATTCTATGTATGATTAAAGATTACCTATCTATGCAGAATACAATCTTTATGTATCTAAAGAACTGGATTAATCTAATTATAAGTATGACAAACATACATAACTATTGACCTATTATTCTTAATACCTATATAGCTTAAGGTGTAAGGCCTCATATTAGAATATTAGACAATCTTTAATCAACTGTGCATCAAATATGAACAATGACCTCAAAATGTAAATAATTTATAAGTATCTTGGTCAGAGGTAGAAATGTACAGTGCAATATGAAAAATATATCCTAAAATTGGGTCAATATACAATGTCTTAATTAGAGGTAGAAATATGCAAGCATATAATATGACAAAAAACTTTGCATTGGTTTACAAATATTGTAAACAGAAATAGGAGCATATTCAATATAACACAGCCCACTTTCAATCAATAATTGATCAATTTCTGCATTAGCTTGTGCTAGAGGACCCAGCAAACCCTATGGGATCAGATGTGTGTTATGTCTATGGGAAAAAGCCCAGTCCTGATTATATCTTGATACTGAATGAATAATGAAGTCAATTCTATATCATCAGGTATAAATTCAGCAGATTAAATATGCAAAACAATTCTTTCTGCATACTACAAATCAGTAACTATATTGCGAGGTTATTCAAAATCCTTAGTACCATGAGAGCATGTAATTCTGACTTTTAGACAGACTTATAAGGTTTTGTTTCACTTTACATAAATCTTCTAATTTGTAGCCTGCCTTTCCTCATTTATTTGCAACAGTATAGAATGTACAAGTTCCATCTCTTGATGTGTCATGTACACTGTGGAGAAAAATCCAAGTAGTTCTCTTTATAAAGTTAATAGTGTCACTTTTGAAATAATTGCTTTTAATGTCTTCTAAAAAAATTAACACAAGCTCTTTGTCAGGGTTCACTGTCTTCCCATAATTTTTTAATTTTATCAATAGTAAAATGCCCTATAATCTCTGCTGGATCTATTCCTGCAAGTTGACAAAATCTCAATTTTTCTTTTATAATTAATTCAGAGATCTTTTCCATATAAGTTTTTAATTTTTTATTCAGCTTATGTGGTAAAAAGATCTATTCTAAGATAATATCATCCCTCTGCATTAAAATTCCTGTAGGGGAAATTCTGGAAGGCAAATAACTAAAACACAATTTAGATTTGAATCCACCTGATCCACATGTGCCTTCTGTAATTTATCTTAAACCAAAGTTAATTCTTTCTCAGCTTCATCTGTTAATTCTCTGAGACTATTTAAGTCTCTGCCACCATCTAAGATTTTCTTTAAATGAATTATTAGATCATATATTATCCCAAGAGTGGGTAATAAATTTGAAATGTCTTCTAGCAATCTTTGAAAGTCATTAAGAGTCCAAAATCAGTCTTTCTAATTTGAGCTTTTGTGTTCTAATTTCCTGTAAACCTATATAACCTTTATAACCTAGGTAACTGAAATAATCTCCTCTTTGTATTTTTTCAGGATCAATTTGTAATCACTATTTGGCAAAACTTTACTTCTTCAAACATTCTTTCTAAAGTACCTGCATTTGGACCTTGGGAGTTCGGTTCTGTGCTCCAATGTGGGTCTCTGTCTTTAGCTCCATCCATTGCCAGCTGAAGATTCTATGGTGATATGCAAGATATTCA
>LOEQ01001829.1:29262-64938 GCA_001685075.1 Bramus lutescens
GGGAGGGAAATGGGAGGAGGTGGAAATTTTTAATAAAAAAGTATTAAAAAAAATAAAGTACCTGCATTTGAATCAGTTAGCAAAATGTCATCCATGTAATGGTAAATTATATATTTAGGAAATTGTTTACATACTATTTCCAGTGGTTGGCTTACAAAGAATGGGCACAGGATAGGGTTATTGAGAATTCACTGTAGGAGGATGGTCTGTTTAACTTAGCTCCTTAATGAAATTTCAGTAAATTGTTGTAGGTGTAATAATATTCATTGCCTGGTAGATGTCGGGGTTGTGTGTGCATGCCCTGCCTCTAGCCCTTACTTGCCTTACATACATGACCCATACTTGTTCTTCAAATTTTTGTTTGGATGCTACTTTCTTTAAGATTCTTTCCAAGATCTCACATATGTGACAGGGGCTTCTTCGAGGAGCTCTCTGGGCACCTCCTATGTAGCCTTAGAATGCAAATCATACTATATTATCATTACCTGTTTGCCTGTTCTTCTAGGAGCTTTTAGGGTATTTCCTACAGGTCATAGAATGCAGTTGATAATATATTATCATTTACCTATCTAGAATGCATGCATTGTAAGCACAATGTTTAGGTAGGTTTTCCTTATTATTGTATCCAAAATCAGTACTTATACTGAATATTTAAATGTACATTGAATACATTGAACTGTACATCTGGAATTAATGAATAGGCACATCCTGATACATTCATTTAAATAGATAGTAGTGACTTGGACAAAGTTTATGTCTTTAAAAAACTCATTATTTCATTTCCAATATGCGAGAAGATCTTGTGATATACTATTATGGAAATAATATACTTCATAATTATATCTTTATTCATATTTTAGTGTTGTTGCTTTGTATTCTAAAATAATTTAGTTATTTACAATAATCCTCTAAATATTAATTAGTGTAATGACAAAAAATAGAAAAAAACAGAAAAAAAAGAAACCCTATTGTGGGAGGGTATGGATAAATGGCTGCTAGAGATAAGTGACTACCATGATAGGTTCAAACATGGGTGGATGAATTTCCTCCTCCAACCTTTGTCTTTTTGCCCCATCAATCTGAAACAGATGGAGTCATACACTTCTTTAAAGAAATAATTTAGTGGAGTTGATATCCTCTACACACAAATCCTTTTTATTTCTTTGCTAAATTTATCAGAGAAATTACTGTGGAATAATCCTTCTGTATGCTGTGAATATGTATTATTCTCAATGGTTAACAATGAAGCTGATTAACCTATAGTAAGCCATGATATAGTTAGGCATGACAATCAAACTGAGGACACTAGGATAAAGAAGGGTGGAAAGGAGGACTTTCCAGGAACCACAGAGGGAACAGGACATGCTGGAGGATGCTTGAGGCCATGAGTCACATGGCAGAATGGAGATGAACAGAAATGAGTTAATTTAAGTTGCAAGAGCTAGTTAGCAATAAGACTGAACTATTGGCCAAAAATTTATATGTAACATAAGCCTCTGTGTCAGTTATTTGACAACAGGTAGTCAGGACAGGAAAACTCCTCCTACAAGAAATACAATCCTTTAAAACACGTAGAAAGGATAAAAACAAGTATTCATCTAGAAATCAACCACAAATAAACTTTAAATTGAACATATGGCAAAATTTCAATTGATTGATAGTCTAAGTCAAATTTAGTGACTTTAAGACATATATATGTATATATATGACAAATTGTACCAATGACTATTTTGACTGATGAGCATATTTTTATCATGATTTGGGCTGTGGATATATAGCTACATATAATTGTCAAAAATCATCAGAATGTACATTTAAAAATTTTAGAATATATTGAATATGAGTAATAGCCCATAAAGGCTGATTTAAGCATAAAAAACTATAACAGCATCTATTTTCAGTAGTACTAGATTAGCTATACAAAATTGACTTCACTAAAAAAATAAAGATAAATTAGGTACTCAAAATATATAATAAAAATACATAAAATGTAAATTTCCACTGAAGTTACATGGCAATCAAAATATATAATGTTAGCCTATAGAAATAGGTCAAAATAATGAATGTACTGGTTAATATTAGGGGCTACTGTCAGAACCCTTGTAATTTACTATAATAAATCGGGCTCCCAAATGGTTATACATCTGTCATATGTGTATTAGAAAATGGTTTACCAGGATAGCTAATTTGAAATACTCATAAATTTAGTATATTTAAGGATGTAGGGAGTTTGGAGCATAAAAATAGCAAGGAAAAGTCAAAATAACTTAAGACATGGACTGTTTGTTTCTTCTCTACAACTATAACATTTCTGTTTATGGATGCTTTTAGGCATGCTTAATTAAATTAAATCACTTGGTACCATCACTCTTCCTCCATATAGGTTCTCTTTTTGTCCACTAACTTCATAATGTCAACTCTGTTTTCAGAATATCTTCCTCCAGACTCAAATAGAATTCAATAGCTCAGATAACATTTCTAGAATGTGCAACTTCTTGATCTTTATGCCACTTCAGAGAAGGCAGAGACTTACATGTAGGAAGACATGAGTCAACCTGTGTGCTTGGAAGTTGGTGCATTACTTTCTTTAGAAAATACTAGATAATATAGTTACTTGATAGCAAGAGAGAGGTTAGTCAACCAAAGCTAAGAAGACATTTTCAGTTGGTTATCATGGTGAATAATAATCAGAGGTGGACAAAGAACTAGAATGGAATGAACATCATCAGTTAGGAGGTGAGGGAACTGAGTGCCTATAAAGTTATACTCACAACCATTGTTCAGGTATAGTGACTTTATTTGTCCAGGAGCTCAGAGCACCTTAGGATGAATACTGAGAAAATGAATGGTTTCTCGGGTTGGAGGAAATAGAGGGATATGTAGAAGATAGGGGATGAGTGATAGAGAATTAAAATTTCCATAATGAAGAAATAAGACATAAAAGTTGCATGGTGATATATTAGGCAGAAATGAATAGAGCCACATCCTTGTGGCCCAGTGAGTAACAGAATGATCTCAGAAGGAATATTGGTGAGAATAAAACAGAACAGGACTGGAGATGTAGCTCAATGGTGCAGTGCTTGTCTCAAGGATAAGGCCCTTAGTTTAAGGCCCAGTACCAAAAAGAAAGAAGTTAGAGGCTAGGGAGATAGCTCAGTGGTTAAGAGCACTGATTGTTCTTCCAGAGGACCTGTGTTCAATTCCTAGGCCCATATGTCAGCTCACAACTGTCTGCAACTCCAGTTCCTAGGGATCTGACATCTTCACACCAATGCACATAAAATAAATTTAAATAAATTATAAAAAGTAAACACCTTGAAAAAAGAAAAAAGCTAGAATAATAGAAAACTGTGCTCAGAAAGCAATGATTGAATTAGATGACAACATAAACTTTTAAAAATTTAAAATTCTAATTTTTTAATATTGAAAATAGATTCTTCACTCATAAAATGCAAACCACGCACCATAGTCCCCTCCCCCACTCATCATAGTTCCCTCCCCACCTTCCCTATTCCCCAGATTCTCTTCCCATCCATTTCACTTCAGAAACTATCAGGTATCCAGGAGATATCAACCAAACTGGACAAAACAAGATGCAATCAGACAAGTCAAAAGTGCTCATACTGAGGTTGGACAAGGCAATGAAATGGAAGGAAAAGAGTCCCAAGGACAGGCTAATGAGTCAAAAACATACCAGCTCCCTCTGTTATGAGTCCCATAAAAACACCAAGCTAATAACCACTACATATATGCAGAGGAGCCAGTGCAGACCCTTGCAGGACCTGTGTTTGCAACTTCAGTCTCTGTGAGCCCATATAAGCACTTCATGTGGGACTCCCCTCTGTATGCTGTGAATACCATTGGTTAATAAAGAAGCTGCTTTGGGCCTATTGTAGCTCAGAATAGGGAATGGTGGAAATTCTAAACAGATAGAGGAGGAGAAAGTAGGTGGAGTCAAAGAGAAGCCATGTAGCTACCTCAGATGCCAGATGCCGAACTATCGGTAGGCCACAACCATGTGGCAATACATAGATTGATAGAAATGGGTTAATTTAAGATATAAGAGCTAACTAGCAATATGTTTAAGTGATTGTCCAAGCAGTGTTTAAATTAATATAGTTTATGTGTCATTATTATTTAGGTTCTGGGCATCCGGGAGCGAACAAGCACTACTTAGATGATTCAGTGGGCTATGTTCTCCTGTTGTCCTCCATCCCCTCTGACTCCTACAATCTTTTGTCCTCCTTTCACCTGTGTCCTGGGGGAGGGACTTTATAAATCAAAGCATGAATGAGTTCTCCTCTACTTTTTATAAAAAAAATCAAAATTATTTGATGAATTTGAGAAAAATCTAAAGTTGTCTTTGGATATGCACAACACCTTCCTCTCCTCTCGTTTAGCAAATCACAGGAGTTTGATGTCTACTTCATGGTGTGTGTGTGTGTGTGTGTGTGTGTGTACATATATGTATGCACATGTATTTTTGGTATATATTTGCTGTTTTTTATGGACATTCTTTCGCAAACCCAACTTTCACATGTTTTACTAATAATCACATCTGATTCTTGTTGTTGAATGTACCAGCTGTTCATTCCTTTAACCAACTGGATCATTTCATTATAGGACTACCTAGATGATTTTGTCACTAAATTTAGTCATTTTGTCATTGGAGACAATGGTACGTTTATGCATTAGTGGTGACTTGCTTTATCAATCAAGGTTGATTCAATCTAAAAAATAGATAACTATATTATTGTAATCGTGCAAATAATATAGAATCTGTACTTAAAAAAGTTACTGATAAGTCTTAAAAGATCTCCATTGGGCTCTTAAGGAATGACTCTTGAAACAACAAAAATTTGACCAGTTAAAACATATAATGTGTAGAAATTAAAACAAAACAGCAACAACACAAAACCTCCCACTTACCATTTAATGTATAGAAATGGGGAATGGGTCCCGGGAGACCGCTGTTGTGGGAAACATTCAAGCAGCAAAATTGCACATTTCTACTAGTTTGCTCAAGAAATGAGAGGAGGGTTGGAGATATGGTCAGATCTATTACAGCAGAAGACTTGGGTTCAATTCCAAGCCCCTACATGGAGCTTCGTAACTATCTACAACTGCAGACCTGGGAGTCCAATGCCCTCTTCTGACATCTGTGAGTATCACACATGTGAGTGGAGCACACAAATACATGCAGCAGAAACATCAACACACATGAAAAAATAAAAGTAAATAATCTTTAAAATAAATAAATAAATGAGTAGAAGGAGATGATGCCCCCATTTCTGCCTTAAAAATCTAAATAAATGCATTATATTGATTAACACTAATTTGTTTGGGAATTAGCCACAACAGTCTCCAGCTGTACTTCCTAACTTTTCAAAAAAAGGGATAAAATGATATTTCATTGAACCAATATACCTCTACATTTTTAAAAATCTCTGACACTTATTGAAGTTATTTACAATTCTTTCCAGTTGTACACATGTGATAGGGACATCACTCTATGTATCCATCTGCTCATTTTTTGCTACAAAAAAGTTTTACTAAATTACTCTATGTGAAAAGTATTTTGAAAGAGCAAGTTCACTTTTTCTTCTTTGGGTAAATGTATTAAATATATAAACTTACTTTTAAAATTCCATTCACATTTTGCATGTTTTTGAGAATTTGTACATATTTAAAATTAATCCATACTTTTGTGGTTTAAAAAAATAATGCCTGAATTGTAATAAGATATACAATCTAGAGCTGGAGATAAGGAATTAAGAGGTCATCACTATGCTTAGACTCATTAAAGATAAAATCTGTCAGATTTGAATCTGGAAGAAAGAAACAACCATGGAGTTGAGGATATAGGTCACTAAGATGACCTCTGCCTAGTATGTCTGAGGATATGGATTCCATCTGCTACATTGGAAAAGAAGGAAAGAAGGAAAGAAGAAAGGAAGGAAGAGAAAGAATGAAGAAGAGATGAAGAGAAGGAGGAAAGGAAGGAAAGAAGACTGGAAGAAAATGAAGACCATCAACTTCATCATGCCAATGGTCAATAATAAGAATAATATGGCACCAAGAGAAGGAAACTAGTAGATCACTAGAACAAGCAATGTGTGCTACATCTGCATGGCATTGCCACATTGGGATGCGGATATGTGTGCTTACTTACACGGCTCATAAATATCCTGTGGGATTTTGTGAAAGGCCATGTGATATGTTCTTGGTTTTATCCGACTGAGATATTTTTTAATGTTTTGATGAGTAAATTGAGGTTTTTTCTTTTCAGATTTTCCTATATGGATTAAAATTATCATGGGGTCCTTGTCATCACGATGCAGAACTATCAATGACTGAATCAGATCATCAGGGTCATCACTATTATGCAATTTTTGATACAGTTATTCAAAAAATAGACAAAATTTTACAAAAGAAAACATAAAAGTTCTTAAAAGATCAAACTGTTCCAAAAAAGTCTGTATCAATGTTTAGTTCTATGATGATAGCTGCCATTTTCCCAAAAGAGTAAGTTAAAGTTAAGATTAAAATCTGTCTTTGTTGATTATTTATGAACATTCAACATTGTTGTGTCTGCTCTCAAAATGTATTATCATTTACAGAACATGCTTTTTTTCCCCACAAGATTCTAAAATATGGGATTTTTAATGTTTTTTTGTTCTTATTTATCTTTGATGATATTTGTTTTATTGGGTGATGAGAAGAAAGTTTGAAGAAAGAATCTAACCGATGTCTATAGAATGTATCATTTTATACAGTTGATTAGTGAGCACTCAAATAGGATAAAACATTTTCATGATTTTACCCAAAAAGGGAGATCATCCCACAGACATCATTGCCAAATTTCCTGGTTACCAATTTTCTAGTCATGTTCCTGTTAAGGCCACGGACAAGTCAGATGAAACAACTGCACACGGCATGTGAGAAACTGCATAAATCATACCCTGTGTTTTCCGCTTCCTAGGCAAGTGAACAACCAGAGGCGCTGGATATCCTTTAGGGGACAAAATTAGCTATACCTAATTGGCAGAGAAGGACATCAGCAATTTGCTTCACTCAGACTATCAACCACAAATATTTAAAGACCAGCAAGGTTGCCATAAAATATTAACAAGCACTAGTGTGCAGTTACCTGGCTGAGATCTCTAATAATGTTGATAGAGTTTAGAGAACTTTGCTCCTGGTTTATCAGACTGAGATTTTTGTTAAATGCTTTTAATCATGAATAAATTGAATTTTTTTCAGATTTTCCTCCTATATGCGTTAAAATGATTATGGGGTCTTTGCCCTCATGATGTAGAACTATTCAGTGAGTGAGCAGTGTGAGAATCATGTGATCCCTTGTATGCTTGGTCAGCTAGATGACCTATAGAATCATCCAGCTATAGAACCTGGCAAAGATCGCAGAATGAACCTGCATGTCTAAAACCTCACAGCTTTAAATGTAAGGTGTTTACTCCTATCACAAATAGACTACAGCAGTTCAGAAAAAGTGTTGGATATTTTTTAAAGGGCTGTCCTTAGTGATCCAATAGCAAAATGTTGCTTTTTGTGCTCGTATCTGCTTTGCTGGAAGAAGTCTAAGTTACTGAGGGAAGAACGTTTCCATTGAGGAACCCAACAATGACTCCATTGAATGAGAATCAAGATTGCTACATGACTGCCTTCAACCAGCAGGAAAAGAGAGAAGTTACTATGCTGACAGCTGTGATTGGTTCCAATGACTACATCAGTAAACAGTCAGAGAAGAGAATAATAGTTGAGAAGAACAGAGGACTGAAATGGAGCTACTTAGACCAAATAAACTGTGTGCAAATACCAAGAGGTTACACTCAAGGGAGACTTATAAAGATAAAAATGAAAAGGAGTGCTTCCAACACATTAAAACAACAATTTTGGGGCACAATCATATTATTACAGCAGTGCTACTAGACAGAGGTTGAGCAGAGTTGCCAAGCATGTCTTGGTCGAGTACTTTCTGTAGGCGGCTATGCTAACCACTATCGTCTGTGCACACTGGTAGCTCTGGTCATCCTTTATGATGCTGTCATGTAACCAGAATCTCCTGGGACTGATTTCTTTTGATATTTAGGTTCTTATTTATTTTTCTGGATTGACACAAATGATTCAGTTTTGATTTTACTAACTTTCATATTATCAATCAAGAGGAAATTAGACTTGTTCATAATGAGAGTAAGGAATAGAAAAAAATTACATCTACAAGAGAAAGAACTCCTTGGGGTATATATTGCTAATACACATTAAAGATGATTAAAGTCAATTATGATGAAGCGTTGATGGATAATTACAACTCAAAGCTCATAAGACTGCTAAGGATCTAGGCCACTCTGGAGTAAAGACTTGGGTTGCCTACCAAGATAAAGTGACATAACAGGCTGAGGTTAAGGCAAAGAGAAGACAGAATAGAAAGTGAAAGAAGTGTCAGAGGGTGATTATAAATATTAGCTGTGACTACAGAACAGTGCCAGAAGTATGGAATAAAAAAATACAAAAATGTGTATAATTTTCATGAGTATTGATTCTATTGTTATAAATATATTCTTGTATGTGTCAAAAGAAAATATCTAGGCTTTCCTTCTTTGCTTATTTTATTGTGTGACATATTGATCTTTATTATAATATTTAAGAATTAGTGATTTTTACATCACATGCACCCAGGGATTTTTGTGTGGTTTGAGTATGTGTCTCCCCAAGGAAGCATATGTTAGAGCCCTAGTCACCAAAATGCCATGATGTTCTGACTTTCCAGAAGCAGAACCATAGGTTAAAGATTCTGAAACCTTGAAACAAAATAGACCTTGCCTTTTCATAAGTTGATTAACTCTGGTATTTTATCATGGTGGTGTATCACTGTCTAACACAGTAATCAAAGAGAATAGCCATCATCACTTCAGGATTGGTTTGTCCTTCTTTCTGAATGAAGTCATCAGTGAATTTCTAGTTTTATCTGGGGTAGTTGCAGCACAGGAGGGAGAACCACAACCCTATTGTTGTCTTTGTGTGGATGAAGCATGAGCTAAGGAGACACTTAAGACGCCATGAAGGAGAACCTCTGATTTTCCACACTCACAGCTCTTTACTTTGACAACAACAACAGTATTTTTTACTGCACATCAATTCAGTTCAGTTCTCCAGATGCTATCAAGTGGATGGATATTCTACAATTAAATGTAACTGTGTTACCCAGAGTAGAAAAAGATTTCACAGGGTAAGGCTTCAGACTCACAATATTTCCCCTATCTGCTCAGATGCCATTGCAAGAAGTCAGATAACCTAAAACATCTGCCCAGTTTAGCTGATAATTAGAAGTTCCCATGATTCTATCTTTGGTTTTGTTCATTTAATAGAATGGCTCACAGAAGTGAGGAAAACAGCTCATTTATTATTGATTTTTATAAAAGATACAGCTTAGAAACAGCTAGGTAGAAGAAGCAAAAGGCCAAGGTATGTTGGGAACACTGATCATCAGTGTTCCTCCAGGAATGTCATACTCACTGACCCTCTCCATGTTCATCAATTCAAAAACTCCTGAATCTCATCCTTTCGAGATTTATAGAGGATTCACTATAGAGGCATAGTCAACTAGATCAGAGTGCACTTGTAATTAAGTGAATCTCTGAGTACTCTTTCCTCCCTAGAGGTTGGGATGCATAGCTCAAAGCTCTGGCCCTCTAATCCAAACAAAATATGGCAACCATGTTTCATACATGCAAAAATTATCTTATAAACTTATGTATGGCTGAAAGGAGTTTGTTATGTATGACAAAAGATCTTCCTTTCAACCATACCACTCAAAACTTCCCTAGAAGATTAGAAGGAGGTCAAATTTTAGGAAGAAATCCTAAAGATTTATTATTAATATATATAATAAATTACACATATATACACACTTTTTAAAAAAAATCAGAATATCATAGATGCCAAGCTGAAAAATTGACTTTTAAATAGCTAGTTATGTTCATTGATATGACTAGGTCATGAAGTGCCTAGGTATCTGCCCAAACATTAGTCAAAGTATTTCAGTTAACGTCCCTTGATGAACTTGACATCGAAATTGGCCACCTGAGTAAAGCAGACCACCCTCTGAAATGGGGTGGAACTCATACAAGCTGTTGAAGGCCGGAATAGAGCGACAAGTCCATTATGGACCGTAACATTCCAATCCTGGAACCCTAAAATGCATGCTTTCCTTAATGAGAACTGCATTCTTTCTAAGTTGTTACTTCTGTCTGGTATCAAGGTAAGAGTCTAAACTCTAAAGTCTTGTCTAGTTCAGAGATGAGGAGAATCAAGGTATGAGTCATTCTGAAATGAAGTCTTATTGAGTGCTGAACCTGTGAACAGTAATACCTCCTTTACTTCTAAACTACAGCACAATCGCCATCATTTCAAACTGGAGAAATAGGAAAGTGGAGAAATTTTCCACACAAGTAAACAACAGGGCCATCAGGATGAACCCTAAGGTTGGATCAAAACCTTTGGCCTGATTTTCCAGTTCTCACTCTCCTGGATCAGTTCTCAGTACAGTCTTAGAGGTTGTGATCAAATGTTTGTTGCTCTCTCAAGCCATAATCACAGGCCATTGGTTGTATTAATCTGAGGTCATGAAGTTGGTCCTTATTACATAGCCCCACTGAGTATTGTACTACTTAGACCTTAATTACCAGTTTAGTTTTTGGCATCTTAATACACTGACGGTTCTCTCCATGTGTACTATGGTCCTCTGTGGCAACGTTGGCAATACAGGTATAATAGCCATACCCTGCGGCTTACTTGGGTACAAGCACTATTGATCTGCATCTATTCTGCTAGAGCCGAACTAGGGTGAAAGCAAAGGGAAGCCACACATTGTGAAAAGGAAGAACTTCTGCAACAAGATGGCAGCAGGGGCAACATTTCCTCTGGAGTAAACCAGTCCCCAAGATCTTAACCTTGAGACTTATGAACGGAAAAACCTTTTCCTTCAGTGGCCTTGGAAAGCCTTCTGGGTCATGTGATTTATCCAGGACAGAAAATCTTGTCTTCTGTCCAGATTGTTGACTGATTTCTCAGTATCTGGATGAAAAGCAGCTGGCTTCCATTGAGGTGTCTGACCCACAGGCATATGTTCTAATTTGCACAAGCTCTTTATATTTTTTTTTCTGGAAGTGTTTCTTGTTTTATTTGTCTGTTTGATTTTTAACAGAAAAACTGAAAATTTCCTAAAATTTCAAGTTTTTCTTCTCTTTTGGGTTGACTACTCTAAGTCATCTTTCTTCCCACTCTCAAGGATAAGCCATAGGCCCCCTTCGATGGTTTTCTTAGAAGCTAGTTTTACCAAACATTCAAGTTCATTGCTCATGGGGTTTACAAAGCACCAGGATCTTAACATAAGCCTGCCATGTTCTTTCTACTTGATGATAACCTTTCCTCTACTTTCAAATAACATTTTATTATTTCTAGATGAGGCGTTGTACCACGATGGTATTTATTGTCTATATATTCCTCTTCTCCTGAGATTAGATTCTCGTCACAATCTAATCACTTGTAACAGTTCATTTACAGCAACCAACCTTTCTTAACTTGAACTTCAAGACTTTTCCAAAGTCTGCTGGTTACTCAATTTTAAATCTATTTCACATTTTTGTGTATTTTTATAGCAGAAATTCATCTTATGAGTAATAATTTTCAGGTTACTATAACAAAAATACCATTAACTGTATGGTTAATAAACAACAGAATTTGCTTTTCATAGTTCTAGAGTTCAAATCAAGGTGTTGGCAGATGGAGTATCTAACAAAGTCCAACTTGTTAATTAATGAACTATCAGGAGAGGGCCACTTTCAGAAATACAGACAGATGAATCTGTGTCTCTACACAACACCAAAGTTTACTAAATAGCAATAAATTCACAAGCCTATCTTTTGTTGCCTTTAATTTATCAATTACTTTTGATTTAATGTAGTAAACATGACCACTGGCAGTCACAGGCTCTTCTATTCCAATCTTAATTACTAACATTAACTTTCAGATTGCAAGCTACAATTCAGGAGATACGTACACATGAGCACACACACATACACACACGCATATGTGTTACAGAATGGCAGTGAAAGGATTAAAAATGTTTCACGGTTCAAAGAGGTTATACCAAGGCATAGAAACAATACAAATGCATAGAAAGTCAATGGTATTGAATCTTAGAAACAGAACAGTGAATGACAGAAGTCGGTTACAAAAGACCACAATTTCCTTCATTCTTCTTATGTGAACAGTTGGAAGATCTAGAGATTTACAAGTTAGTTTAGTAGTTCTAGGGCCTGAGCCTGGGGTACCTGAGACTGACTGCTCCAGTGGGCAAATCTTTCCTCTGAGGGTGATTAAGATGTTCTACCATTTATTTTGTTTATGACTGCATGCATGACCAATGATTGTAAGCCACCGACTCAAGCATTTTAAATAGTTAAATCACACGATGTAAATTAAACCTCAAGAGACAATTTTTTTATATAAAGAAAAGGGAAGTCTCCTTAGACTCAGTTTTATGAAATGGTTCTCTGTATCTAAGAGAGCCTTCCTTCAAGACTATCATAAAAATGTAAAGCAACACCATTTTTGCCAAGTTTAAGTAAAGAAAGTATCTTCAAGGTCATTGCAGATAGGTTGGACTCTGAATGGAATTCTGAGGCAACAATGTCCGGACTAACACTTTTGTCCTTGGAAAGACAAGATGATGAGATGAGGAGGCAAGAAAACAACGGAAAACTTGTTTTTTTAGTTAAAAAAAACACTTTAGAAGTAAATTTGACAATATCATGCTGTTATAAAAACCGGTTTATAAAATTTATAAAAGTAATTGGGTAACATTTGTTGAACAATAACCAAATGTGTCTATAAGTCACCCTCCCTCTGCATTTTCTGTCATGTCAAATAAGAAATTTTCTTCAAGCTCTGACCGATGATCATTCCTAGTCTCTGTATTTGATGGCAGGGTTACGACAACAGCAGGATACTTAGGTTATGAAATTACAAGCATAGTCCATACTTGTTGAGTTTTGCTAAGTTAATGATGTTTAAAATCATATTTGTTTATTATTTTAGTATTTATATTTGTTGCAAAAATGACAAAGCACTTGTAAATTCCCATGTACCATAATACTAAGGAAAACATTTTTGAAAATACAAACATATATTTTAGTGAAAACTGAATTGCTTAGAACTCTAAGTGCAATTATAGGGCAACTGTGGCAGCCTGATACTATTACTTAAGTCAGTAATGCTAGCAGTAAAGGTAATAAACAATTAAGGTTTAGATAGATACTTAGTTCCTGTATATTAGTTGCTTTGATCTTCATAACCTTTGAAGTATCTATTATTAACTTTCCCAACTTTGCTGGTGAGAAAATTGAAGTTAATAATTTGAAATGCATGCCTGAGTTCTCAAAGCCAGTAAGAAATTTCATGTAAAGAACTGTGTACTTTCAGATAATTGGGTAATAATCACAGCCTTGAGGTCATAGCCCCTGTATTAGCTTGTCTTTGCCTCATGTTAAGCACCTAGAATTAACTGCTTAAAGGTTACAACTGTCATTTGTGCTATTAAAAACATTTTTGACTCACTGCCTACTGAACATATAGCGAGGCTGTACCTCATGGCCTTCTTTTGACTGAGTAACATCATGTGGTCGGTCCTGGCCAGTGATTTGTGACCAAACCAACACAAATAATAGCAACAGCAATAGTAATGATATCGGGTTTCTCCTGAGCCAAAATAGAAAACACACACACACACACACACACACACACACACATTAGTGTATGATGAGGGATATTGTGAAAATGTTGCTCCTGCTGTCATTAGTCTGTCATGGGTCTATGTGTTCCATCCACATCAAGTCAGATCAGCTTACCGTATCTTTATGTAACGGTACATATTGAGTTCCTAGAAACCTGCACAGCCCAGGACCACTCTTCACTAAGACAGACCACATTTTGTTCTGTGTCATGTCCCAGCTATGGAATATACGATGAGCTGATTCCTTCGCTTGAGAGCCCATGATGACTTCCTATGCTATAAAATGTGCTTCTTGGTCACATGCAATGCTGTATGCAATGCTTATATTGAGGCTGCTTAAGAAGTTCTCTGTACCTATTCATGGTGCTGTCAGCAGAAATATTAATGGCAAGGACAGTGAGTCATATTTGGAATGTATACATTTTAGCCAAGATGAATCTTGACCCAGTCCTTTAGAACAGAAGTTCAATATAATCAATCTGATGCCAGATTAGGGTGCTGGCTTATGTCCCATAATTGTGTCCCTGGCTTGGTAGCATGTTGCTACAAGGAGGGTGTTGTTGACAGAGGCTTCTGTCCTGCCCATTTCCACAGCCATTCAGTCCCAAAGAAACACACAGAGGCCTACATTAATTAAAAACTGGTTGGCCTATTAACTGAGGCTTTCTTATTAACTAACTCTTACATCTTACATTAATCTATAATTCTTGTCTGTGTTAGCCATGTGGCTAGGTACCTTTTATTAGTGATGCATTCTCATCATGCTTCCTTTGTGTTCAGGTGATGACTGCAGACTGAGCCTTTCCTCTTCCCAGAAGTCTCCTGTTGTGGTCACCCAGCCTATACTTCCTGCTTGGCTACTGGTCAATCAGCATTTTATTAAACCAATACAAGTGACAAATCTTTACAAGGTACAAGACTATTGCCCCACAGCAGGGTGGCATTACAGGTCTGTATTGTAGGCAGATTAGATATGCAACAGTAGATTCAGACAGGTGAACATTGGTGAAGGAATGCCTATATTAATGACCCGTGCATGAGCTCTGTCTTAGGAGAGTTATCCTGGAAGGCATGATTCTGTCTGCCTCATCTGTGAGTCACCTTTGCAATATGCACTCCTGTGGGATGTTTCACATTCCAAAATATCTTAGGCCATGGTCATTCTGAAAAGTCTATCTGTATACTTCCTTCAGATCTTTCACCAAAGTGTCTTTCCATTCCTTGGTAATTCAACCCAAACATTTGCAACTAACCATGAATTGACCTAGATTTGTATTTTTCTAGGCAGAGTCTACAACCAAATGCCATACTAGAAGCTATGCCTCCTAGGAGGCTTGGCCTTCATCAGTGTCCTCAGATTTACCCCTACCTGGGACATCTATTCTTTTGCCCTCTTTCAAGTGGTATTAACCTATTACGAAGGATATCAATCACGCTAATAGTCCAGGAAACAAAGGGACATGACAGAGGCAGTGCCTTCATTACCGTACCATGTATTGAAAGTTTTGGACCTTCTTAATTTAAAGGATTTATTACTAAGTAAGAATCTTTCTATTAAAGAATCCTGTGTTAGTCATTTCTAATGGGAAGCAGAGTTTTCAGGAGTCAAATGTAGCAGACACAGAGTGATGTACGTAATGGACAGACTTCCAAGGCGCTCCTCATTTTCAGGGCTGGCTACTGTAGCCCTGGGTACCTGAGGAACAGCCGATTTGTATTTTGCATTAAGGTGGGGTTAAGTATAAGAAAAAAAAAGGTAGTTTGGCTGTTGGATGGTGAACGGGGTGAATTAGAGTAGAATTTTCTTATTTTCTTTTTCTGTCCTCCTCTTCATATTTGATGATAAGGATCAATAGGATTTTTCTAGGTTTAGAAAATTCTCTGCCTTGGGAAACTTCATGATGCCTGGTGATTGGGCAAAGCAAGAGACATGAAGAGATAGAACTGTGGGGACATTTTTTTTATGACAGTTGTAGGGATGTTCTCTAAAATAGCACAGTGCTGATGTCAGGAACATCAGTGTCCATAGCAACAAGTGAAGGTGGTTTGGCATCTCAAAAATCAGGCAACAGCCAGAATGGCTTATTTTACGTTGTGCTCTGAACTGTTTATCTGCCAATTGTTCTAACTAACCTGAGCCCATTTTCTGAGTTCTCTGGATAATTAGGTGACACACAGCACAGTATCATTAAGAGTTTCCTGGTTCAAGCTGGCCAGTGTTGGAACACACCTTAATCCCCCAGCACTCTGGAGCCAGAGACCATAGATCTGAGTTCAAGGCCATCCTTGCCTACAGAGTGAAGGACAGCCAAGGCTCTGGGGAGAAACCCTGCCTCAAAAACAAACAAACAAACAAATAAATAGAGTTTCCTGGTTCAAAGTTTGCAAATTGGAGACCTCAGATGTCCCTCCATAGCTACAATGAGATTATAGAAGGAAACATAAATTGTTTTAATAACTTGCATTCTTTGTGGAGCTCAGTAAAGAGTCATTTCGGAACAGAAACCAAGGTGCAGAAACCAACAAGTGGCCAGTGACTGAGCTGAAAGGTACGTGGGGCATATCCTGAAACAAAGAGGAGGTCCTCAGATAGTTAAAAGAGAATATATTGAGGAATTGTCTCATCATCAGAAATAAAAAGATATTTAAATTCCTTTTATCTATGTTGCCCCTTCCTATTTTTCTATTTGTATTTTCCAACCTGGGTTTCCCTGTGCTAAAATCAGCTGACCTCAAGCTGGAGGTCTTCTCGCCTCAGCCTACCCTTGCTAAAAACCCCAGGCATACACCACCGTGTCTGGCACTTAAATGAATCTTCATTCACTCACACATTTTAAAGAAAGAAGAGAAAAGGTGAGACTGAGAAGTGCAAATAAACAAAATTAAAGCTAGTTCTAGCATATATCAGTTTGCATTTAATTTTTATTCAGTTTGGATCTATAAAAATAAGTAACGAAAAGCAATGAACAAAGAGCTAGTTTCAGCTTTGCACAGACTGTAAGAAAAAGCATGCAAGATTGTTTCTCCTTGCAATACTCAGGCCTGCTGGCAGTCAGTCCTTGGCTCTTGGAAACATTCTTGCACATTAACTTCAGGAAGACTTCTAGGAGAAAGCTACATTAGAAAATAACTGAAAATAATTTTTCAGTCTCAGTTTCCTTGACTTGACAGTAAAATAACCACAAGGTCCAACCACAGGGTCAAAAAAAAAAATCAATCAAAACCCAGGGGGTTCTAGTGTCTTTAATTTTTGCATTAGTCTCTATAAAAACAGACTGGGAGAGGAAAAATCACAACCCAGGAAAAAGGCACTTTTAGGTACTGGAAATAAACCTGGGTCAGTTGGTTGTGCGTCCAGATCCTGCCATCTCATCACAAATCTGGTGGCCCTTAGCTGTATCAGAGCGAGAACGCAACCTCCTGTCCTCGGGGTCTGCAAAGCTCACTCCGGGGGGGCTTCCTAGATTTGGAACCTCAAGCCTGGTGCGGCCAGGTCGGGTACGCGGCCGCCCGCCCTGGCTTTGCGCCTAGNGGCAGCGGGTCCTGCAGCCTGCTGCAGGCCGAAGTGCTGGATCTGGACGAGGACGAAGACGACTTGGAGGTGTTCAGTAAGGTGAGAGCAGGGGACTTAGCCGCGGCTGTGGCGGGGGCGGCGCGTCCAGGGAAAGTTCCATGGTGACTCAACTCCCTGTCGGATCCGGAGCTGGAGACAGTACATCCAGCCTGAACCAGCCACTCCCTTGTCCGCACTTTGACCTTCTCAGAGGCACGGCCAAGGCTTATGGAGCCTCAAAAGTTCTGATTTTTTTACCCCCTTACTCTTCCCAGTTTTCCTTCCTTGACAGGGGCATCCCATATCATTCATGGGCGGGTGGCCCGAAACTGCTCCTCCCCCAGGCTTCTTGATAATCCTGGAGTCTAGGAGAGCATTTCTTTACTGAAGGAAAGTGATTTTTGTTTCTTTACTGAAGGAAAGTGATTTTTGCTTTACTGTTGTTACACATGAATGGGAAAGTAGGGTCACACCCTAAGAGAGTCTGGAATCCTGTGAACATTAGGTGTGGAAATCCTTTCATCAGGAGACTACAAGGCAGAGCTGAAGAATTTTATAGGGTGTGGAGGGACGGTGCAGTTAACTCTGGTCCAAACCCCAGATGCAGTCTGCATATTTCCTTCCCATTTGCTTGGAAATCTAGCCTCAGAGGCGCTCCCTGGCTAGTATTATAATTGGACAAAAAGGAACTTATGGGCATTATTGGTTGACTTGGGTGTCTGTGGCCTGAAAACTTGCACTTTCTGAAAGCTCCAAACAAAAATACCTTTCTTGTGGCGCAATCCAGTACCGCAGCAGTTTCTCAGAGGTGCCATTAAGGGAAGACTTGAGCTCAGTGGGAATATCGTATCAGGGACTGCGTCTGCAAAATAGTTGCGTGTTACCTTGAGATGTTAAAACGGCCCACCTGCTTAACAACTGGCAAACAGAAGTTAGCGCTTAACCAGTGTACTCGGACTCCAGTGCTGAACTCACAAACTTCATTTTGCACCCTTTAGAGCCTACAGAGTGGTTCACCCAGTTGCCTTCTCCGTGGGCATTGTATCACGGTTCTTTGTACTCAGCTTTTCTTTTTATCTAACTATAAAAGTAGAATTGTTTCATGCTTAGTTTCAATACCGCTTTAAAACTTTATTTTATTTTTTAGTCCTTGTGTGCACGCGTGCTCGTGTGTGTGTGTGTGTGTGTGTGTGTGTGTGTGCGCGCGCGCGCGCGCTTGTGCCCTGGTGCACAGAGCACTGCCTGCATTCTGCCCTCTCATTCTGTCGTGTGGGCTCTGGGGGGATTGAACCCAGGTCATCAGGCCCTGCAGCAAGCCTCTCTACTGAGCCATTTAGTGGCTCAATAATTCCTCCCCCCATTACACACACACTCCATGTTCAGGTTAGTGTAGAATTTACAGAATTGAGGAAGAAGTGTTGGGATTAGAGGTTGTATATCAAAATCTGGAATTGCTGTAAACTTTCCAGGCAGCCTCTTCTCCTAAATTCTGTCCCTTAGGCCTCCCTGGAGAACCTGTGTCTCGGTGAATTCCTGGGGTCCAAGATGGCTCTGAGATGGTCTGAGGTAGAGGAGCTGTTCAGTTGCTTGGGTCTATGTTTGGGATTGCTGGAGTCATAGATGTTCCTGGTGAGAAGGAAATGACAGGTTGCCTGTGAATGGGCCTTAAGCAGTTTCAGAAGGATTCTAGTCGTTTGCGAGATTTCATGGTCAAGGTTATTTCTGGGAGTCATACACTCCTCTTCTCATAATGCTGTCCTTCTGGTTTTGTATTCTTTTAAAAAGATGAGTTTCCAAAGCCAGAAGGCGGTGGCACATGCCTTTAATCCCAGCTCTCAGGAGGCAGAGTCAGGCAATCTCTGTGAATTCAAGGCCAGCCTTGTCTACAAGAGCTAGTTCTAGGACAGGCTCCAAAGCTACGGAGAAAGGCTGTCTTGAAAAAACCAAAACAAAAAAGAAGAAGAATTGTTTCAGACTTGTACCTGTGCACCAAGGCCTACTTCATGAAAGCCTACTTCATGTACTTGCTACTTAGAGAAAGGTAGGAACTGTGCCTTAGAAGGTGAAAAGTATGTAATACTGGTTAAAGTCTAAAGAAATTACCATGCTGAAAAAAACATTTAGTTGCTCTCATGCTTACTCCAAGGGGTTAGAACTTTCAACCATTAACCACAATTGGACAAGCGTAATCATGAAAGATCCCGTTTGGACCCATTGTTGGCAATGTCCCTTGTCAGCCTTTCTCTGTGGAGATCTGCTACTGTCCAGCCTACTCCACGATGGGGTCTGCCCAGTACTTGTGAAGCCAACTCTCAGTGCCCCTTACTACTGTAAGATTGGTTACATTCACATGTAGAGTCACCTTTTCTCCTTAGATTGTGAATATATGCCCCCTCTAGAGTCAACCCAAAGAATAAGAACTTTGACTGACTAAAACATTTTCTCCCAGAAAAAGCTTGTTTTTCCTCCTCTTAGGAAAAACATTCAATATCTGTTTCTTCCTCTCACAGTCTTGAAGCCTAGATGGTAAGATAGGACAAACACTAAGTGGCAACATAAACCAGGAGGAATGGAAAAAAAAATCAAAGTGGGGCCTATTGAGTTTTCAAAAACTCACCAAGGAGTAATTGATCCCCTGTTTGGAAAAAAAAAACATGGGAAATGCAGCAAGCATTGATTTTGAAAAGTAACTATTTTTTTTTTGAAAAGAGATCAGAGAACATAAACAACAGCACAAGGAAATAAAGGAAAAGGGAAAAAGGAAGCAAATGACAGCAATCATGTAAAAGTTGTCTTAGAACTTGTGTACAAGGAAATGAAAGAGAAATAGTAATGACAAGAAAACAGGCCAATTCTCCTTCCCTTGCATAGATAGACCTGTGTTATATGTGTGTGTTGTCTGTGTACTCATGTTCATATACGTATGTGTACATGGATGGGGACCTGAGGTTGACATCAGGTGTCTTCCTTCTTCATGTTACACCATGTGAGTTGAAGCAGGGTCACTCACAGAGCCCAGAACTGGCATCTGGATACTCAGCTTCCTTCAGTGAGTCCCTTTCTCTGTCTCCCATGTTGGAGTTAAGAGCCAGGCCACTGGCCACCCTACCCAGCCCCTTTGATTCTGGGGATCAGAATTCTAGTACTCGTGTAGTGTGGCAAACACTTTACCAGGCTAGTTTGAGTTCTCCACTTTTAAGGGGGAAATTCACCCCTAAAAATTTCTTAAAATTATATATGTAAACTGCTCATATTTTTATTATACACTATCAAATCTAATTATTTTTGAGAAGTGTAACTTGTACCTACAAAAACAATTAATTAAAAATGTTTTTTAATAAACAATAGTCCAGAGCCGGAGAGATGTCTCAGTGGTTAAGAGTGCTTGTTGCTCTTACAGAGGATCTAAAGTCAGTTCCTAGCACTCATGTGGGGCAGCTCACAGCCAGCTGTAACTCCAGAAGATCCTGGCTTCCATGGGCAGTTCTGCATATACACATGCACAGACACACCTGTATTCATATGGATGAAGAATAAAGTCCTTAAAGATGGACCATAAAGAGATTTTGAAAGATAAGGATTAGGAGTAATCTTATTTTCCATCTTTAGCAAGGATTATCCGTGGAATGAATCATTTCGTATTTTGTTTATAAACTTTGGAAAGAGATGACTAGTAGAAGAAGCCAATATGGAAATTTTAAGATTATTTATGATGAAACAGAAGTTTAGTATCAGACATGTTTATTTTTAAGTTTGAGTTTGAAGGAATACACATTATTCTAGAAGTTATTTTTGAAAAATGATACGTTATACATTTAGATAGTCAGCCTTTTCATTACAATTATAGAATGCTTAAGGCTAAATTGCTTTATGAATAAAAGTTTCCCTGCCACAGGATGCTAGAGGCTGAGAGACATGCTTTGGTTATCAGCTCAGCTGTGGAGAAGACCTCCTGTGAATAGCATCATATGGATGAATTATAGCAGAAGGAGAAAACTATCACTTTATCAGACAGGAAGCCAGAGGGACCAGGAGAGGCCCCAGTCTTGTTTTCTGTTTAAGACCCTCTTGAAAGAACCAAGTCAGGGTCCCATGAGTCCCCCTTTAAACCTAAGGCTCTTCCAGTAGATCCAACCTTCTACGGGTTTCGTGAAAGCACACACTGACAGGAAGTTCCTCAGAGCATATTAAAACCACAGCAGTGACAGAAGGCTGTGCTATACTAGCCAGCAAGTCTTATCAAATATTTAGAAGATACTTAAAATACCTACCTACATATATACATACATATATATGGAAATCTATATATTTCATGCTTCTTTTCCCAGTCTTTGTTTTGTGTTAGATGCTCTATCAGTCAGTACCCTGATAAAAAAAATTAGAATTTTCTGTAATACTTTAAGTGAGATATAAATGCAGGAATTATTTATAGAATTTATGGTCTATATTAAGGAACAAGCAAAGTCCAGGGAAGCACTTAATGTCCGATAGCATCAAAAAGCCATTAGCACTCTTCTGCTCAAAAGGAATGAGGTATAGAAACTATTGAAGGCTGGAGTTGGGGAGGAAGTGCCAGATGAACTTACAAAGCAACACAGCTCGTGCCAGCAGGGTTGTAGCACTGAAGGGAGACACCACATGGAGCATGCTTTCTTAGTTCCCCTGTCCCTTCCCCTGGAGAGCATGCTTAAGGTTCCTCGAGGGAAGCTGCCAAGGCGACATCATCATAGGGTCAAGCTTTCTAACATACACTCATAGATGGAGCCCGAGGTAGAAAATGAAGGATAACTTGGTTAGACTGTACATAGTACCAAAAGGTAGAGAGTAGCTTCAGATAAAGAAAACCACTATGTATCTCCCTTCTCATGTGTTCCTTTATGGTGCGACCTACCATCCTTCTGTCAGGCTATGGGATCTATGCCTCTTTCATGGAACCTGGAGGTGGGGTATGTGACCATCTTGATGAATACCGTATGATGGAAATGATGCCTCCCTGGCAAGTTCATAGATGGAACCACTGAGTCCTCTTCGTCCAGTGGGGCACTGTCTGCTTTTCAATGCTATTTTGTCAGAAACATGGGATAAGGCCTCCAATTGGGGAGATTACACCGAGGTCATTATAAGTGAAAATACAGCCCAAGGCACAATCTTAGTGGTTAGGACCAGAGGCAACCTCCATTGCCTGGATTTGAAATTCCCGCTCCACTAATCAGAAAATTAGAAAATTGTTTCATGGAGAAAGCCGTTTGATGGCAGTGACCCAAATGAGGAGAAACAGTAAATATGAGGATTTAGTAAGTGTCTCTGCTCCTCTTTTCCTAAGGCCTGCTTCTGTATTGTGGCTCAGAGAGATGACAGCAGAGGGGAGGAGAGAGGGAGGAAGGGAGGGAGGAAAGGAGAGTAAGAATGAGTGACTATAGAGCTGATCTAGTACTATTTATAGTCCACCTACTGAAAATCCCACTCGGTGCTATCACAGCTCTCTTTTATGTGAAGTGCTCTTGTATATTCTTCTCTAAGTGAAGGATGGAAAGAGAAGGGTGCAACCCCATGTCCTCTGTTTGAGTTAGCACATGTGATCACTTATAATATTAAAGGAAGAAACTTCAGACTAAGTTGCAAGAGAACATTTTATTGGACTGTTTTATGGGTACGCATTGCGTATGGATTTTGGTACTTGGAAAATCAATACACACAAATGCCACAGTGCTGCATCTAAACAAATGTCGCTTTCCCAAGGTCACCAGGAGTATTGACAGTGCTATAACCTGAACTGTCTGTGCCTTGTCTGAGGATGTTTACTGCCCTTCTTTGACAGGGCTTTTGGGAGGCTTTGATAGACTGTCAGAAATGCTTTCTCATTGCTAAATGCAGATGTTGTAGCCATTCTATAGGAAGCTGTATTAAGGTAGAGGTTAAGAAGCTGTTGAGAGTAAGTTGGAAATCAATATCACCTTCTGTTGACACTGGAGCTGACAAGTTTTGTCACATTGTGTGTGTGTGTGTCCATCCCGCTGAGGTTGGCTTTGGGTGACCATGGCTATAAAGAAAGTCTTCAGACAAAGCAAAGCAAAGTGCTTTAGCTCAGGAAGACCTGGGTTCATTCTTTTCTCTTTCTGAAGAATCAGTAAGGACTGGGTGGGTTACA
Organism: Bramus lutescens; assembly: GCA_001685075.1. Classification (NCBI taxonomy): domain Eukaryota; kingdom Metazoa; phylum Chordata; class Mammalia; order Rodentia; family Cricetidae; genus Bramus; species Bramus lutescens. The sequence continues at coordinate 52,777 of LOEQ01001829.1, forward strand.
TGGTTGCAGTTTGAGGTGCACAACCAGGACCATAGGGCCTGAAATCAATGAAGTTTCACTCAATTCAAAGTTGAGTTTTCTCATTGTAATTTCTGAAGTGAGAAGGATTACATAGTGTCAGCCTGAGTCCTGTCACTGAAAATGTTAGTGCAAGCCAGGTGACTAATGGTACTGGAGGAAAGCTGGGTGTGATGGTTGAAATGTCCTTTTCACAAGGAAGAGGGGTTACCATGGAGTTTTATCATGCTAAATCAACTGGAAGGGCATTGGGGGAAAAAATCGTCCTAATCCTTCAATTTAATGCCCATATAAAATAATATCCCTCCATGCACCAATTCTCAACGTGTCTCTTTCCAATCCGAGGGAGGATTTGTTTTGGCTCATAGTTTAGCATGGACACAGTCTGTTAGGGTGGGAAGACATAATGGTGGGAGCATGAGGTGGCTGCTCTCATTTCTTTCTGCAAACAGGGAGTGCAGACCAAATGTTCTCTTTTCTATTTAATTTCCTGCTCTTTGTGTCATTGTTGCTGAGGAATCTAGGACACAATGCCCTGTATTTACTTTGCATTTACACACTAATCACTCACCATATCTTTCCCTATATATGAAATGGTTCTGTCAGCTCTATCCTTTCCCTTTCATTTTTCATGCCTGTGTATACATGTTTTTTGTATGTGTGTAAGTATGCACATGTTGTGTGTGTATGTGTTGTGTGTAAACCTTAGGTTGATTCTGGGAACAATCCTTGATTGCTCTTCCACCTTATTCCTTGAGATAGGGGCTTTCAATCAAACCCAGAGCTCACTGATACTCTTGCTGGCCAGTTCACTTTGGGAACTAACCTATCTCTGTGGGGGTTACAGTTGGGCTTCCATGCCCACCCTGCGTTTATGTGGGTCTGGGATCTGAATTCCAGTCCTCTCACTTAATCCCTGAGCCATGCCTCAAGCCTGGTTTTGTCTTTCTGCTTTTAGAATTAGTGCTGCTTTGGGCTCTCACTGCCCCATCTGAGTGGTTACTTACACAGTAATCTCTAAGAATGATTGATAGAGCCTGAGGGTGTTTACTGTCCTCATCTTCTCCTGTCTTCTGTGAGTGTGCTTGCATATCTGGATGCATGGTGAGCTTTCTGGTCAAGGTTCTTGGTGATCAGGACATGCATTAGTTTTGCTCTCTTCTCTAGCCCTTTAACTCAGTGTCCTGAGGATGAGCTCCATATCTTTGGAACTATCTGAAATGCAGCATCTTAGAACCTCTTCCAGAAAGGATGATTCAGAATCTTCTGGAAGAGGATTATCTAGTAATGTTCTAGGACCATTTGCTTGCCACTCATAAGTTGACTCTCGTTTTTATTTATAATTATTATTGGAGTAAACAAAACAAATTCCTTCTTGCTATTTATTGTGTAACTTACAACTACCTCCTCTCAGAGTTACTCTTCTTTCCATACAGACTTACATACATGCAGTTAATTTCCTTCTGTTCTGTGCTCTCTGTGACATTGTTGTGAGTGGTCAAATATCAATAAATTTTGCCATATAAATAGATAATTTTTCTTCTATGTAAAACTTTTATTGCTTGCCTGTTTCCAATAAGCTAAGGTTGCAGGCAGGAGAATAAGACAATTAGATACAGAATGTTTGATATTTGGTATGCATTTGTATTAGCAAATGATATGGGCCTTGACATTTTTAAATTTATAAACCCAATTATTAACAATAATTTGCTAATGATCTGGATTTCAGTCAAGGCTGTTTGCATTATATTATTCTTTCCAATCCAGATACTAAACTAAGCAGACAAAAAACAAATTAGTTTTCATCAGTGTTGAGTAATCGTTGCCAGATGACAGAGAGCTGGATTGTGCCTAGATCCTGGATAAAATCCTCTCTTGGTGATGTATGAGAAGAGACAAATGCAAGGTGTATAAATGGCAGGAGAATCAACCCACTCTCTGTTCTTGAGAAAGTAAGTCACTAACACCTGACACAGACGGTTAGAAGGCTGAAAGGCAACTCTCAAAGGAAAGGAGTGAAATGGTAAGGGATAGATAGTTTGCAGGGCCAATCTGAAGGCTGGGAAAGCAGGCACGAAAAAGGGCAGAGACCTCCACAGGGAAGCTTCTTTAGTGAGACACAAGGGTTTGTCTGTTTCCATCTTCTTGCTCCACAACAATGGAGAAGGTTATTACACATACTTTGATAAGCTGTCAACAACATTGTTTAGACCCCAAAGTCTATAAAGAATATCTTATTTTCTGTAGTCTTCTGTTTTTATCCTTGAGGGACTTAATGATGTCCCCTGGCACATCTCTGAAGTGACAACCTGTTTCATTTTTCCAAGAGGCTAGCGTGATTATGGGGAAACTCAGAATTCCATGTGTCTGTTTGTACGATGTACTTTCCGAAGAAAACGTACAAGTAAACATTAAGTATTGACATAATCACCTGATATATATATATATATATATTTTAAGGCTTCCCCATATGTTGGTGAAGAATCATGTCGTGAAAAGAAGTTCCCTGTTTTAAACAGAATATTTGATTAACTCTCACAGTATATATATTAACCATGATGGGCAACACAATGTTCCCTGTAGTGTAGATAATAAATGAAAGTAAGGTTATTAGCAGATGCACTAGAACATAGTAAGGTCAGAAAATTAAACCAGTAGTATTTAATGTTAAAAATATTTAATACATTTTTTATTTTAAGTTTAATTATTTATTATTTGTGTGTGTGTGTGTGTGTGTGTGTGTGTGTGTGGTGTAGATGCCCTTAGTGACCAGAAGAGGGCATGGGATCTGATGGGCTGTTGTAAACTGTGAATATGAACACTGTGAACTGATTTGAGTGTCTCTGGAGCAGCAGTCCACACTCTTAACTCTCTTGCTCCTCTATTTTTAATATTTACTTTGGGAAGTACTAATACTTGATATGTTCCCTCTTTCCCTTTAAAGGCCAAATTTATTGAGGTATAATTTACATATCCTAAAATTCACTCTTTGTTGTGAGGGGGTTAATTTCTTAAGTCAGTTAATGGAGTGGTAAAGTCAATGTCAACTGTTCAGTACATTTTATGTCCCTGATAAAACCTATCATATCATCCAGCCAACTCCATCTACTAATTTACTATTATTTTTCTTCAGAGACTTATTCCTCAGATTATTTCTTATGCATAGAGACATACCCTATATAAAATTTTATATCTGACTTCCTTTATTTGGTACGTTTGTTTTGTTTGAGATTTGTTTTATTGAGACAGGGTCTTTCATACTCTTCAGGCTGGCCTTAGACTCTCAGTTCTCAGTGTTGAGATTGCAGGCCTTTACACCATGGCTAATACAATCTACTTCTGAAGTGATTTTTTCCATGTTTATTCATAATTTAAAATTATTTATTTTACTATCAATTTAAATTTTTGTTATATTTTGCTTTGTTTGAGGCAAGGTCTTATGTAGCCCAACTTGACCTTGAACTCAGAATTCTCTTTTCTCCTCAGTGCTATGCTGTAGGAAGGCTGCTTGTTCATTTCCTGGCCACCCAGACTCCCAAAATAATCACACGGAAACTATATTATTTAAATCACTGCTTGGCCCATTAGCTCTAGCTTCTCATTTGCTAACTCTTACATCTTAATTTAACCCATCTCCATTAATCTGTGCATCACCACGAGGTCGTGGCCTACCAGCGAAGTTTCAGCACATCTGTCTCCAGCATCAGCTCCATAGCCTCTCCCTGACTCTACCTCCTTTCTCCCAGCATTCAGCTTAGTTTTCCCCGCCTAAGTTCTATCTTGTTATAGGCCAAGCCAGTTTCTTTATTCATTAATGGTAATCAAAGCATACAGAGGGGAATCCACATCATGGCTAGAATCACAGTCCTGTGCCATCATTCCAAGCCACATAGGTGTTTTTATTGTTGTGATATAAATGATACTCATTTGTGTGTGAGTGTGTGTGTATTGATTTTTATTGAGGTCTACATTTTTCTCTGCTCCCCTCCCTACCTCTCCCCTCCCCTTCAACCCTCTCCTAAGGTCTCCATGCTCTTAATTTACTCAGGAGATCTTGTCTTTTTCTACTACCCATGTAGATTAGATATGTGTATATCTTTCTTAGGGTCCTCATTGTTTAGATTCTCTGGAATTGTGATTTGTGGGCTAGTTCTCTTTGCTTCATGTTTAAAAACCAGTTACGAGTGAGTACATGTGATAATTGTTTTTCTGGGTCTGGGTTATCTCAAGGAAAACAGCTTCATTGTTTAAAATGAAGGCTGAACAATACAAAGTGTGTTTCAAATTAAAATGGAAACTTTGCTGTTTGTAAACTAAAAGCATATCAAATTCTTGGCTGATGGGTCTTCAGAATCAGAAAAAGAAACAAGGAACCCCACTTGTTTTTCTTGTAGAGAGACTGAGCTGGTCAAATGTGGACCCCAGTTTTAACTCCTTGAGCATCTTCTGTTTTCACTAGGGCATACCATAGCTTGGCGCAAGTCTCAGGGATTTTCTTGCGATAAGCACTTATTTCTTGCTTGTGGCCCTGTCTGTCAAGGCTGAACTGGCCCTCCGATAGGCTTTGAGTCTGACCCATAACTCCTCTTCATTTTCAGTCCATGCTATGACAGTGACTGATAACTGGAACACGCTGTCCTTGAGTCAGAGGGAAAAGAACATGAACACTTATGGAAACAAGCCATGGTTCTGCACTCTTCTGTTCAGATGCATCCCATGGTCCAAAGCAAGTCTTTGGTCAGGCTCCTTGATTGGTCTTCCACAAAAAGGAATTACAGATTGCCTGGTGTTTAACAGGTATATAATCCTCTCACAGGATGAAGCCCGCAATCTCTAACTGTGGTCCTGTAGAAAACTGTTAGGCAGTTAATACATTGGGTCTTTCTGAAGAAATAAACCCAAATCTGTAATAAAGTGTTAAGTATTTTTAAAAAGGAAAATTTCCCATTAGGTAATACATCACGGAAGTGTAATTGAGGTTAAGTGTAACCGCACTGGTTTCATGATTAACTGCATCCAATTGGCTAAGGTCCATTTTCAGTCCCAGTAAGAGCATACCAAAAGACACAGCTACTCAGCAGGGTCCAGCTATGGAACTGCCACCTTGCTGTTGGATTTCAAGGACATTGTTCATTCTGGAGTTCTCCCCTCACTCTCAAAGAACTACACTACAAAGATGTGAGTATCTGAGAGTCTAACCCAGTAAAACCCATTATCCACCCATCCAATCTGCTCCTTCAGTGTTCACCTTATTTATTTATTTGTTTGTTTGTTTGTTTGTTTGTTTGTTTGTTGCCTTGGCCTTAATGATCTCTTACTGTACTTCTCCTGCCTCAGTGTTGTACACAGTAACTCTTCAGAGAGCCTCGTCCTTCCCCCTCAAGGGCAGCTTTACAGCACCCTAGCACCCCATTCCTTGCCACTCCTTCACCCCTTCCCCCAAAGAGGCTGCCCCTTTCACTACACCCTACTCCTTTTTTGTTGACATTTACTCCCTTTTTTATTTGTTTGTTTGTTGCATTTTCAGGTGTGTATAGACAGGGCATCACTAAGTACCTCAGGTGTGTTTCAAAATCAGTCTGATCCTTCCAAAGGCTGGGATTACAGGTGTATGGAACCATAGCTAGTTTAAAAGGCAAAATAAAAGTCAACAAAGCTTATTCCCTTCATCACAGGAGAATGGTCTTGTTTTTCTAGGGATCATTAGTTTTCTCTTTATAAATATATTGATTAATTCCTTCACACTCAAGCAGCTATTATACAAACTTCTTGAGAGCAGAAGTCTTGGCCACTGTTGCTTCTTCAAAACAGTACCAGACACAGAATGGGTACTTGGTGAACATTTGGTAAATGAAATAAAACCATGATAGTAGGTGCCCCTCCCCCCTTTTTAAGTAGTGACAATGCTCAAATCTTATTAGTTCTGTAAATTTTAGTATTACAATTCAACATAACATTTGGATGGCATTTAAATCACACTTACCTACATTGGGTTGTCAAGAGGGTTAAGGAAAATAATACACACAATTATTGCTTGTACCCAGGTGGCTCGATGTTCACCATTGTGCTTCAGATTGATGCTTTTCAGTGGTATAATAATGTACTTTAAATTTATAGTGACATCTTCCAAGGGTCATACAAGCATGTTTCTATCTCTTTGCAGCTTATGTTCTTTGAAGAGTGTATGTTGTGGTGATGTATTGATAGTCTCGGTGGAGATAGGAATGTAACTACTTTATTCAGTATGGGGTATAGTAACATTTTCCATGTAGTCAGAGGAGGCCCTGTGGTGATAAACTTTAGGATGTAGGATACGTTTAATTTGAAATAAGTAGAGCGTATATTTCTCATTATTATTGAGAAAGATGCCAAAAAGTCTGTGAATGTTTCCTAAATGCTGTACCTCATGCATAATTCCATTTTGGAATGAGTCATTGTGTGTAGCTTGTACCAGTTTGTTTAGAATGACTCAGAAATGAAAATATTGGGTGTGTCCGTTTATCTGTTGGTTTTTCTAGTATGTATATAAGCATATACTAAGTCTTCCCTAAAATGATCTATAAATGTGATATCTAGGTCCTTTCCTTGGAAAATGTCTGTCAAGGCCACGTTTTTGTTTAGGGGACTGTTCTTAGTTTATCATGCTATAAGGTTCATTTTGCCCATGACTGTTATGAGCACACCCCACGCTGTGCTAGGAACAGTCCTCCCTACACATTCTAGTTGAGTGTACAGCATTGTGCAGCATTGTGTCTGTAGGATCCTTACTGTCAACCTCTTTAGAAGTTCTGGTTAGAGAATATTTCCTGGCTTATTCTGTTTCCAGTTAGTCATCGCTGAATTCACAATTAGAAAGTTGGCTGATGTTTCGTGTGTGCATCCAATACCCCAGCCTGGCTTTCAAAAGGCTGTTTCAGTAGGCCTGTTATCATGTGCAGACTTAACATTCCTAGTGTAAGTAGCTTTGAAATGAGAGAACAGTATCTGTTACTGAGGCACACATGTGGATGCCAATCATTAAAAAGAAAAAGACAAAACAAAACTTAATCTGTATTTGTAAATTCTATGAAAAAAACTGCAAAGAAAACTAGTAGACATTTTGTTCATTAACCAGAACTATCTTTATCAGACTTAAATGTACTATATTTTCAGGATGAATTTTGTACTGAGAATGTAGCTAAGTGACTGATAACTTGCTTAGCAAAAACAATGCCAAAAAACAAAAATATAAATATGAATCTAGCAGAATACTTCGTTGCATTTAAGATAAAGTTTACATATCAGGCAGCTATCTATATAACATAAAGAGGGTAGGTATATTTGGATTCATTTTTGTAAACAAAGGTTTGTTAGAACACAGGCTCACACATTCATTTATATATTGTCTGTAACCAATTTCATATTGTAGTGGCCAAGTTGAAAAAAATAACAGAGAACAGATAGCCTAAGAATCTCCAAATGTTTACTGTTTGGTCGGTTAGTGACAAAGCCAATGGATATAACACTTTCAAACACACATTGCACAATCACATTTATTATTTATTTATTTATTATCTTCTCCCCATTGACCCTCCATGATTCACGATGAAATATGACTTTCCTGAGAGTTTGCAACTGAAAAGTTGAAGGTCAGACAAACCAAGTAACATGACCAGATTTACAACTCTGCTCTAACCTTGAATTGAGGTTAGCTCTGCCCAACTGTGCAGAGTTTTCTTTTTCATGTATAACGTCAAATTATTTCTGTGTTGCTATGATATCATACCTGAGGTTGATTGATTTATAAAGAAAAAAACTGATGGACATGGAGGCTGGCTATTTCGAGATCAGAAAGCCTGTGTGTGTTGGGGGGAGTCTTGCTTTTTAGTTCATGACAGAGATGGCAGAACAAGTTGGCATGTGACTGCAGATTGTAAGTGGCAAAACTGCCATCACCCCACTTCGCAGAGAACTCATCCAGCCCTGCAAGAGCTATAGAAATCTATTGGTACAGCACTGCATGGGCTGGTGTGATGGCTCAGCAGATTAAAGGACTTTGCTGTTAGAGTTGGTGACAAGGTTCAATCCCTAGAGCTCACAGTGGACAGAGAGAACCAGCCCCTAAAAGTTGTTCCTTGGCCTCCACACATGGACTGCAATGTTTGGCCTCACCCCACAATAAATACAGCATTTAAAGAGTAAGGGTGTTCGTGGTCTCCCTACTGTGGGATCCCAAGTGATAGGTGACCTATCTAAAAGACTGCAAATGAGAAATTAACTTCAGAAAAGTCAAGATGTCATTGCCCTTCAATATCACCACATTGGTAATTAAATCTCCTCATGAGCTTGGATAGAGACAAAGCACACTGGAATTATATATATAGCATGTTTTGTTTTATTTTTTCTCAAAAAGGGAAAATATGTCAAGTAAAATTACGAACAATTGTGTCAAGTAAAATTTTGTCTTTGTTCAGAATGTGCAGTAGTACATGAAGCCCCAGGGAATACAACCGTATCTGAGGCAGCACCACTAAGACATTAAAAGATAAAAGAAACTGAGGAATGAATAAATGAATTGTGGTATATGTTTGCAAGGATGTATACACTACTGAGAAATGGAAATTACGTCAAACAAGATTAGAGTGTTGTGCGCTCTGTTATAGAAAACGGCAGTGGTAGTGTTCCCTCCAATCACATCTTCAGCACTCTTCCTGGGCCTGTCTCCTTAATTTTATTATTATTATTATAAGCAGGCAGATTGGAAGGATTTGTAAATCAAAACACAGCTGGCAAGCCTAAATTTAGGCCTATCAAGATGAGTGTCCCTCTTTACAACAGCTTCTCAAACTCCTTCCACTTGACGTCGCTTTTTTTTTTAACCAGATGTCTCTTGGTGTGCGTGTTTCTCGTGCCTCAGCAATTTTATTCGCATGGCCTTTCCATGCCAGTATTCTGATTTATCACACTTCTCACACTGATTTCTCTTCCCTCTCTACTTCTTAAAAAGAAAATCGTTGTTTGCTCACAGATGGCGGATGCGATTTAGCATTATCAGAGCAATTCATGTTATATTCATGAGCGATCCTGAGTAGCTTGATAGTGGGGAATATTAAAAAGGGGCACAACGCCGAGAGGTCATGGCTCACCTTTGAACGTATTTCTTTTGGTGTTTATCTTCTGAGCATTCAATTATTGACAAGGCCTCCTGGATTTTAAATTTCTGTTATTTCAGTTGTTGAGTTTGGGAACTAGGAGAGCGTCAGCAGCCTCCTCTGGGAATCATTACTAGAGCTGGGTATTAACCTACAAAGCAGGAAAAGGATAGGTGGTAGATGGCACCTTCTCATTGTGCCTTCCTTCCACTCTCCCTTCCATCCCAAGGCTTTCACTGTGTACAAAGGTAGGTGTAGAAACACTGTATTAGTTTGCCAGTGCTGCTATAACAAATTTTCAACACATTGGACATGTCAACAACAGAAAATGGTGCATTCCCAGGTCATAGCTATCTTTGTCTTTCTTCATCATTTTTCCCACTATGTATGTTTCTCCATTTTATAGAATACCATTTACAGAAATACCTAATTGGCCCAGTATCTCAGGCTTCTCATTAACTCTTACAACTTATATTAGCCCAATATTGTTATTTGTGTTAACCACGTGGCTCGGTACCTTATTCTGCGAGGCAGTCACACTTGCTTCTTCTGTGACTGGGACAGAACTGCAGACTAGGACTTCCTTCTTCCCAGAATTCTCCTGTTCTCATTGACCTGCCTCTGTTTCCTGTCTGGTTGTCCCACCTATATTTCCTGCCTGACTACTGGCCAATCAGTATTTATTTAAAATATAATTGGCAGAATACAGACCATTGTCTTACACCATCCCTAGAGAGGTCTGAGACAAAGACAGATGCTGTCTAAAAGGAGGTAACTAGCTCCCAAGGAATGATACCTAGTGTCCTCTGTCCTCCATTACTCATACCCACGAACACGTTTGTGCCCCCACACAAGTGCATCCCCACGAACATGAGCATGCACAAGCACACAAAGACCCTCTTACCAAATAAAGTCACATTCAAGGGTGCTAGGTATAGGTCTTCAACCTATGAGTCTAGAGGATTTGGGGGTGGTGGGGGCGGGGCATGATGGAAATGGTAACAGAAACAGTTAAAGAACCAAGAATAACAACAGCGAAACCTGCATTAAGTCTGTGGATGATTTGGCCATTCCATAACATTCGATTCAGAAGTTGCTCAAGTGTTCTCTCTGTAAAGGAATGGACTGTTGCTTTGGAGTAAAGACAGAATGCAAGAGATTTTAGCAATGTGCTAAGCTTTCTTTTTTATTATATATTCATGGCTTGGTTTTCTAAGTTTTGTGTGTGTGTTCATTGACTTGGCAATGAAGAGGGTATTAAATATAATTCAAGAAGAGATTTGTCATAAAGATCATGTCCCTTCTGCTGTCTTGTCTGGGGGAATTTTTTTTTTAAAAAAGTGAAAAGCTCTTTTCCAATGCTTAAAAGACTGTAAGATAATGTTCATGGTTCAAAGTTGAGAGAGAAGAAAGGAAAAGGGGAAAGAACTGGTGAAGCTGAGTCCTTTGTTAGAGAGCATGTGTTAACCATCCATTCCCCAAACTCTCCAACCACAGGAGGTTAAGTGGAGTAATTGCTTCTGCATATCTTTTCAAACACTTATTTTCCTCAGTTATTTATGTCAAAGTACATCTTTTAAGTAATGTCAGCATATTTTATTTTCATTTTTGTGGAGGAGAACAAATCTAAAACACGTTGGTTTTATTGAAGTTTTGAGAATGTTTTTGAGGGATTCGTAATAATTTAAATCCTTCTACTGAAATCTTGTATGTTGCTGAGTTCTCAGCCTGTAATTTCCTTCCTTTGCTGGATATGGAAGCATGTTTTTATGACACCACACTGTATTCAGCGGAATTATGAGCCTTCGTAAGCCAACCCAGCTCCTTCCCACTCTACAAAAGGCTGCATTTTAAGCAGAGGAAATAGAACACAAAATTATGAAGTAGGTAAAAGAAGTGGGTGGTGGTGAGCAACGTGGGTGGACACGAAGAAAGCGGGAGCAGGGGGCTGCATGCAGTGTCAGGGAAATTTAAAGGACATTTGCCTGCCAAATTAAAAGTTGTCAGTTTAGAAAACTATTTGTATTGGAAGGTTTGTGAGAGAGATTTTTTTATACATACTGGTGGAGTACTTATTTGGAAGCCCTAAGTTCTCTTAATGGCTTCTTAGAATTATGTAGCATTCCCTATTTTATTTTAGACAATTATCTTTTTTTGTTGCAATACTTTAACATTTCTCTTTAGGCATGTAAACCTTGATGAGTTGAAAAAAGAAAACTAACCAAATTCTAACCAAAGTCTCTTGCCTTACTAGACAACTGTCCCAAGTTGCAGTCGTGAACAATTAGCATTTACAATGATGACTCTAACAATTTTAATATAATTTTCTGATTATAAAACAAAACATATTGATTTTAGGATATTTGAAAAACATAAGAAAATCACATAGAAAAAAATAAACCAAGAACAACATCTTTGTTAGATAAGAAATACTAAGGATCCATTTCACCCAAATGCACCAACCACAAAAGGTTAGCTGGATCTTGGGTAACTTCAATAGCATAAACTGTCCCAATGTTTGAAACACCTTATGGTAACTAATATTTTTTTCTGTATGGTTTCTAACTTCATTCCCTATCCCTTCTATTATCTTCTTCCCTTTGTTCCATTTTCTTTTCTTTTATCAGACATATAATAAACATTGCAATCTAGTTGGGCACAGGTTTTGTGAACAATTTCTTTTCAATAATGCACCGTGAAATTTTCCTCAAGTATTACACTGGGCTGGAGAGCTGGCTGAGTGGTTAATAGTGTGTAGTGCTGATATAGAAGACCCAAGTTACTGTTCCCAGCACCCACACTACAGCTCCGGGAGAATCTGAGCTTCTCTAAAGGCATCTGCAGGCCCCTGCTCTCACATGTGCATATTCCTATACAAACACACACACATACACACACACACAATACAGAATTAAAATAAAAATAAGTGTTTAAAACATAATATAACTTGCTTTGATCAGTTTTTGTTTGTTTGTTTTTCAAGACAGGGTTTCTCTGTAGCTTTGGAGCCTGT
>LOEQ01001829.1:67409-129088 GCA_001685075.1 Bramus lutescens
ATAGATAGATAGATAGATAGATAGATAGATAGATAGATAGATAGATAGATAGATAGATGGATAGATACCTTTGAAAAAAGAAGAGCCATGGGTTTCTGTTAAAGACAGGAAATGATTAAAATAGGACATGTAACATTTTGTAATTTTTCTGAGAATTACAAAGTGTAACACTCTTTGCTTCTCAGAGAGGATCAAACCACAAACATTGCTCACATGTGAAATACTCATTCAATAATACAAAAGAAATCGATTCAGAAACCAAGCCTGCCATCCTTTACACAAAGAAAGCTAATGCTAGACAAAATAAAACAAAATGTAATCTGTGTCAGTAAGTACTTTTAAGATGAATTTCTAATTTCTCTTTGCAAGTTAACTATCGTTTTTAGAAAGGCTCACCCATCACCAGCATAGTTCCTAAGTGCTGAAGAACATCTCTAGCTGACAGGATTCTGGACAGTGTCCTCTTACTATCTTTCAGAACAGACTCCACCCTGTGGCCCACTGAGGTTCCTGAAAGTGTATATACAAAACCCTATTTCCCTTAGTGTAAAGTGCACCCCCACCCAGATACATCATATAAGCTCACCTCATCTTCCTCCCGACCCCTGCTTTGCTCAGGCAGAGTGGCTTCTATGCTGTCACTATTATAGGTGCTTCTTGGTCTCATGAATATGAATATGCTTTTCCATCTGTCTGATGTCTCCATCTCCTTAGATGGAAAGAGTAATATGTATGTTTCAAGATATCAGCTTCCTAAGAAGGTTACTCTAGCTGCCCAGTGCCTCCCAGTTTTCCTCTGTTCTTCTGTACTATTCCAAGGGAACCCTTGAAGAATGTAAAGTATCCAGTTACAGAAAAGCAATTAAAAATGCACCCTCAATCCTTCTAAATCTCATAGTTCTTAAACTAAAATCCCGAGATTTCAGCAGATGCTAGTTCTGTAATAGAACCTGGTGTTTCTCTGAGAATCGACTTAGGTGAAACAATCAATATAAAACACTTAGCCCTATGCGGTAAGTGGTTAGTAACTGGCATCTCCCCTTTAGTAAGTAGAAAAGTGTGTGAGGATTTGTATTTATTTTCAGGGAGTCATAGATTCTCAAGGAAGGTTTTAGTAATCCCAAACAGGAGCTACTTACTTGATAACTTACTATTTTTTGAATTAATGAGGAAAGTGTTAGTATTTTATGGTATCAAGATGGGTTTTAGCAAGCCAGCAAGGAGCTGAATCTAGATTTCTCTGCTTTATGTCTTGGGCATGTCAGTCAACCTCTTTTTATCAGTTTCTTCATTTGTAAATAGGATAACGGCACTAACTTTGGAGACCTTTGTAGAAACCTGAATAGATGAATACAGGCATACTGCTCAGAGTGGACCCGAGGTTCTGTGCTCTCGCTATCCTAACTGTGCCCTTACCTTCTTGTCCTTGTCATCTTCAAGAAGAGGATCTATACAAACAGCTTTCTCCCCATCATTTGACTTTCTCAGATGCCCCTTATGAAGCACCCGGGAGATCTGATTCTAAGCAGCGACACACATGAACTGTCCTTGTTTGTACGACATTTTAACTGACTTCATTTAAATTAATTAGTGTGCAAGGGTAAATGGGTATGTGCAGGAGTGCACTTGGCACTGCCCAAGTGTTAGACAGCTTGAGGGATATTGGAGTCCCTGAGCTTGAACTCATATTGTCTGGGTTGGTGGCAGGTGTCTTGACCTGCTGAGCCAGCTTATTTCTTTTTCCATCATATTTAAATGGGCTGCTTTTGTAGAAGTAATAATAAAAATGACATTAGAACGTATGAACCAGTTGCCATCAATGGTGACTACATTGAGTAAGCAATGCTTTAAATACTTTCTACATAACTGAAAACAAGGAAATTAGATACTATTATTTGCCCTCATTTCCTTACATTGGAACTGAAATTCAACAACTTTACAAGAGTTCTACAGCATAATAATTGGCAGAGTTCTATTTAAACATAAACCATTTACTTTAATATATCTTTTCCACTACATTTTTACCTGTGAGTATGTAGAACTGGCAAACTGACTTTTACATTATTATAAACTAAGTGCCCTTTTCTGCTTTTTGACTACACTTATATGCAATAAATATACATTACATATATAAATATATGAACATCTGTTAGATGTGCATTTTGTTATTAAAATAACTTTTTATTTGATTATTATCATTCATGCAATAATTTATACAATTTTCTTTGAATGCTAGTATTGTTCAGAGTATTTCTTTTATCTGTTACAAATCTATCTCTGGCCAGGTGACATATGTTGGACAGAGATTTCTGCTTTAAAATTTTGGATGGTGTTAATTGATTTACTGTTTATTTAATTTTAAGTTTTATGAAGGAAAACACAAAGTTGTTACAAACATTGGACATTTATGGGTGGCGTCTCTGAGAAAACTCCTTGCTCAAGCTTCCCCTGAAATCACTAGGTGACTAGGGTGACTTAAAGTTATGACTCGCTTGTCTACACCTCCTTTGTGCTGAGATAACTTGTGTGTCAGCCACCTGGCCTAGCCAGTGCTGAGTATGCCTCATGCAAGATAAGCAAGCTCTTACAAACTGAAATACACCCCCAACTCCAGTTTTAGTTTTATAAAATTGCAGTTCATGCATTCTAAGGTCTATAAGAATATACACATATACATAATCACTTGTAAACTCTGATAGCCTCATGCTTAGGATCATTTAAGAATTATCCAACTATACGAGGGTTAGTGTCAGCACTCCCATGTTCAAGGCTTCTGTCTCAAAAGGAAAGAGCTTTTGTTCTTGAGATGGACTTAGATGGACATCCTGAGGTGGCTACTTGGATGAAGTACTTTGTCTTTTGGACATGTAGAAATTACTTTCTAAAAGAATTGCCTGTGGTCTTTTCTCCTATATTATTATCATGAAGACAAACATGTTATTGTCTGATCGTGTGCAGGCAGTAGCTGACGCCCTTTATTGATGAATTGAATATTGAGACTCATCTATTTCTAAAGCAGTTTTGTAAACCTTCTGCATTGTCTTCTTTTCTAATTGTTGCTGCCTGTTAAGCTACGACTATCCTTGTCATCAGCTTCAACTCTGCCGCTACCAACAGTGGTTCTGCCCCAAGAGCTGCAACCTGAGGAAATTCTGTTCCCTCAAGCACAAATTCTTTCAAAGCTACAAAAGAACTTCTCTAAATCTCTGTGCCTCCCAAGAACTCAAGATTCAAAGGCTGCGGCAGGATTCTGTTCCCCGGTGAGGCTGAAGGGCAAGCAGCTCACCTAGCTCACCCTCTCCCAAGTTGTTTTGTGTGCTGCTCCTGGGGCCCTCCTTAAAAACCCTTCTCTACCTGGCTCCTCTCTCTACTTCTGCTCAGCTAGTTGCTGACGCTGCCTTCTGTCTGCAGGTGAATTTTACTTAATCAAGCACATCTTTACTGATCCAGAGCACAAACAAAAGTAACACGCCCTAAAATAATATTCTACAACACTTCTGATTTTAGAATATCTGCTCACCCTGGATCAAAGGTCAGCATTTGTTGAGCTAATCTGTGCATTTAGGGTGTGTTTCATAAGGACCTGTTGGTGCTCAAAGTCAAGTTTCTGAGCTCTTGTGGTCGCAGATGAAAATTTAACCACTGTTTGTAGTATTGGTCCAATGGAAACCTGCATTCAAGTCGGAAGCAGTATCGTTACCAGAAGCACACCCTGTAGAATATGTATTCTTTCTAAGTCTTCAAACCCAGTTAGTCCTATAGCTGGCAAGCTTCTGCTTTAGATGGGATGGTGACTCTAAAGTATACTCTACAGAAATCAGACATTTTCTAAACTCAGATAGCTATAGCTTCTTTCCTTGCCATATCCCATTCAGGCTGAGTATAAGATCCTGTAGTAGAAAGAAATATTCTGCTGAGACCTGGCCACATTTTCTGTTTTCTTCAATTGTTATATGTTAGGAAATTCTTTTAAGTCAGTAATAGAGTGATGAGGACAGACTTGAGTGATTCTTTGGTATGATTTGTCATCTTCATGCTGGAATTTATAACAAATGGTTTCCTGTGTACTAAAGAATTGGCAGTGACTGAAGACATAGACAGCTGAATGACGTTTTCTTCAACCATTACTTGAATGCATTCATTGTTATTAATAGTCACATCAGTTTATTGTTCTGGAAGTTGTTCACGAACCTGTTTGTGTTGCCTGGTGTTAAGTCAGATGAGAGTGACTAATTCATTCATTTGTGTGTGTGTGTGTGTGTGTGTGTGTGTGTGTATGCAAGCATGCATATATACATCCACATGTCAGTCAGCGTGTGTATATTGTTAAGCATGTTTTTACTGGATTTAGATTTTCTGTTTTTACTGTTTCCATATCCTGTGTCATTTTGCAAAATAATTACATTTTTGAAGTGTTTAGTGAACATTTAGATTCTTAGGCTTCTGCATCTGATGTATACCAACTTTTTCCAACTGCAAAGAGAACATTTACTAAGATGTACTATGTTATATTATAAACATAGACCTCTAAGGATTGTATAGTTTCATGAACTTATTAATGATTTCTAAACAGTTAAAACTGTACTCTATGATTTAAACTGCTTAATTTTAAAACTAGTTCACTAGTTTGGATAGTTTTTATTTTCTGTGAGAGGGTGATATGTTTGCAATATTTTATTCTATCTTTACTCCTGCAGGAAAACCTCAACCTAAATATTACTATATGTATTTTATATGCAAAAATTCAGCTAAGTGAGACATTGGTATAAGTGGTTATTTTCTCATGAGAGGTAAGTATGAATTAGAGAAATACTACTTTTATTTTGGCCTGAGATGCAGGCAGAAGATATGAGGTTGATACTGAGCCCATGTCCTTGTCACATGAGCTGGCGCCGATTTTTCATTTACTAGGAACAGAGAGTTTAAATGTATTTGCTAAAATTTGGGAGTTTAAGCATGTAGCTCAAAATAAAACCCCTTGAGAAATTATAGAAAGAAATATTTTTTCACATTAAATATCCATTAATTACATTCTTTTTGAAAAAGTGGCAAAATC
This sequence comes from Bramus lutescens, assembly GCA_001685075.1. NCBI lineage: Eukaryota > Metazoa > Chordata > Mammalia > Rodentia > Cricetidae > Bramus > Bramus lutescens. Next base: position 72,466 of record LOEQ01001829.1, read on the forward strand.
ACTCTGCAAAATGTTAGAAATTTTACATACCAACAGTGAGTTTTAGTGGAAGCAGTTCATTTGAACCACATCCAAGAGAGCAGTCTTCTCAGTTATATTCAGGTTATTTTCCATATTTTAAAAATAGAACTTTCCTCAAATTCTGAATGTTAATCACATTAAGAAAAGAAGAATGTTTGAAACCTACATTCCAAGCCCACTTTCTAAATGAGAAAGCCACGCCAGAGTACTAGTAGTTAAAACAGCCAGATGGTTGTTGGAAGGCAGAGTTTTCAGTTTGGACTTCAAATTTAAGGGTGGTGTTTGCTTTCTTTCTGGAAAAACCGGAAAGTTCGCTTCATTTCATCTGCCTCATGAATAGATGACAAAAAAAAATGCATGCAGACTGACAAACACTGAATAATTAGGATGCAAGTTTTCTTGGAGACCCGTTTTTCCCCCATAATATCTGAAATAGAATTAAGCGAATGTCTTCTGTCGTGTCCTATATGGACTGTTATGTTTTCCTGCTTTCTTCAGACATCTCGTGGGGAATTTGATGCCAGTGAATTTGAAGTCAGGCGACGTTATCAAGATTTCCTCTGGTTGAAGGGTAAACTGGAAGAAGCACATCCCACACTCATTATTCCAGTGAGTTTTAAGGTTTTTTTGGTTGTTGTTGTTAATATTGTAGCCACTGTTCTATTCTGAGTGTTTTAGAATGTCTAAACCACAATTCCTTTAAACATACTGAAATTCAGTTATCTTAGGAACATTTACTTCCAATCCCTTTAACCTCCCTATAGATTATTTTTAGCTATAGTAAATATGGACTGATATATATAGATATATCATGTATGTATGTATGGAGGTCTCAGAACTGCTTGGGATGCTGGGCAAAGGGGATGGGCTGGAGGGAGATTCTCCTTCCACTATGTGGATCACAAGAGATTGAACTCAAAAGCCTGCTTTTCCACTGTGTGGATCTGGGGATCAAACTCAGCTTGTCAGGCTTGACAGTAAGTGCCTATAGCTGCTAGGCCATCTTACTAACCCTCAGATAGATTTTTAAAATATATATATATATTTTCTTTTATTTTATATTGGCATGCATACTTAGTTTTGACTGCACCCCCCATCTAGCCTGTATCCATCTCCACCCCCAATCATTCCACTGTTAAACACATGTTTTCTCAGATAGTTATTGTTTTTGTTTTTGGTCTCAGCCGTTGCCAGAAAAGTTTATCGTGAAAGGGATGGTGGAACGTTTCAATGATGACTTCATCGAAACCCGCAGGAAGGCATTACATAAGTTTCTGAACAGGATCGCTGATCATCCAACTTTAACATTCAATGAAGATTTTAAGGTTTTCCTCACTGCACAGGCCTGGGTAAATGGTTCTATTTTATATTCATAAGACTCCCTTAGTGTCCACATGTGCAAAAGACTGTATCCTCCCTCTTTCTCACCTTTACATATTATTTAAAGGTGTCCTTGAAGTGTGTTAGTCAATTGTTTTAAAAAACCCTTGAGCGACTTCTTCAGGGTATAGCTGTAATGGTTTGTCCTGTCCTTTTAAGAGTCAAGTCCAGCCCCCGTGCCCCCCACTGAGGGAAACAAATCTCTTTTTTTTTTGTTTTTTGCTTCCAGCCTGAGTTCCTTTCTTTTTGTCTCTGTCCTGAGAGGTAGCTGCTGCCTTGGCTCCTCNTTTCTCTTTTTCTCTCTGCTTCTCTCTGTTCTTCCCCCTTCTCCTCTTACACCCTTTCCCTTTCCCGTCCATAACCCACTAAATAAATACCCACTTTCTCTGCACGGCGGCGTGTCTCTGTCTCTCACTAGCAGCGCAGCTCCTTGCCGGGGACCCCCCTGGCCCTTGTGGCCTACAGGTCACTGGGAGAACCACACTGTTTTACCAGTTTTAGCGCCACAGCTCCTCAAGGCCCGCTACCTGCTGCAGCCACACAGGAACAGCCTGTTTACTTTTACCATAGCAATAACCCTGGTGCCCAATCTGCATGTAAACAGGAAGGAAATCTGCTCTCTTCCTCACACTGTAGGTGTGCTGTGATTGGAGAGGCGTCCCTCTGCAACTGACTTTACATGGATTCTAGAGTTTCAAACTCAGATCTTCACAATGATACAGCAAGTGCCTTACCTACCAAGCCATCTCCCTAGCTCCCATGTACATTTTTATTGATATTATTTTGAGTAATAATCAGGTCACGGTTCTTTTAACATGGATAAAAATCATTCTTAAGTTGGTGACTAGATAGATAATTGAGTGGATCAATAAATAAATGGATGGTTAGATAAAAGCATCTTCTTACTTTTCTTTCACTATCTATGGTGGAGATATTTTTAAATCTTATTTTTAAAATGCAGAAAATTTGTGTATATTTTTACTTTTTAATTTTATGATATAACTATGTAAGAAAGATAGTAGCTAGGCACACTGTATTTCTCAAGGGATGATTTTCATGGGCTGCAAAGCCTTTGATAGCATGTTCTTATTTATTTATTTATTTATTTATTTATTTTTGTCTATAGCTCTTTGTGCCACGTTAACTCTGAAATAACTAGCTCCATGTCTTATTAAACAGCTTCCTCTGCAGACAGCCAGTCAGCGGAGGTGGCATCCCAATTTTCCCACTCCACTTGGGTGAAGAGCCATGATCGGAGAATGTCTTATAAACTAAGATGAGAACTTGAAGGAGGCACTGTGTGTCCTGTGTAGCAGTGGATCCTGTGATCCACGCCCACGTCCTCCCATTGCTTAATTGCTTGCACGTCTTGAACTCATTCTACCTGTGCCGCTAATTTCCTTTGAAAATGAGGAAGATAATAGAACATGGGTTTATTCTCAGTTGTACTTTTAAGACCATGCTTATAGTTACTGGAACATATCAAGCTCTCAATAAATATTTGCTATCATACTTGAAAAAATTATCAAGCTTTTCACTCTTTTCACTATTAACGTGGGCCCAAAGAAATCATCTTGAGGTCATTTTTATATGGAATGCCTGTTCTAAAATATAGGTTGGGGACTGGAGAGATAATATTTAAGAGCACTTGCTCCTCTTGTAGAGGATCTGAGTTCAGTTTACAACTGTCTGTAACTTCAGTTTCAGGGGATTTGACAGCCTCTTTTGGCTTTTAAGGGCACTGCATAAATGTGAGACATATATACATTCAGGCAAACACACACACATGAACGTAACATAAACATAAATTGAAAAGAGAAATATAGATTTCCTATCACATCATGTACTTCTTGGGTATCTTCTTGATCCCTGATCCCAGGGTTGTTGATTTAAAGATGTATGGTTTGAGAAAAGACTGGCCACCTGATTTACACAAGTGCTTTGAAATGGACTATTATCCAGTAGACTGGAGTGTGGGAGGATGTTACCAAAAATAAATTTAGATGCCTCAAATGCATGTGCTTTAAAAGACACACAGTGCACTGTGTTGCTGTCTCTGTCTCACTCTTTGCTGCTCTGTGGGATGCTGCTGATTTACTCACCACACTGTCGAATGCTGCTGATTTGTGCACCACACTTCTTTCTCTTTTTGTTTCTAGGAACTGTCTTCTTATAAGAAGCAAGGGCCTGGCTTGCTGAGCAGGATGGGGCAGACAGTCAGAGCTGTGGCATCCTCCATGAGAGGAGTGAAGAACCGGCCGGATGAGTTCACAGAAATGAACAACTTCATCGAGATGTTTAGCCAGAAAATCAATTTGATAGATAAAATATCTCAGAGAATTTACAAGGAAGAAAGGGGTACGTCGGGTCACCTAAGACTGGTCATACAGATGATCGACCTCTGTTGGATCTTCACTATGGCTGCTGTGATGTGGGATGTGGTGTGGTTGACCCTATTAGGATTTTACTTATAAATCATGACTCATACTCTGCCATCCATTGAAAAATTTTCAGAAACTGGAGAGGTGGCTCAGTCTATAAATTGCTTAGCATACACTCACAGATGAGGACTTGAGTTCAATTTCCGGCAGTGATATAAAACCCTGGGTGTAGTAGCATAAGCATAGAATCCTGGTGCTAGGGAGACAGAGACAGGTAGATCTCTGGGGCTCATTGTCCAATAGGTTTGTTTGAGTCAGTAAGCCTAATGTCCCACTCAAGAACCCTTCTCATGAAACAGACCTGGAGGACTAGATTCCACTCATATTAACGGAGAGTCCTTTGGGAATTGTGGAGTCTTCACCTGTGCAGGGCATTCATTCATATCCACATTAGGAAATATTTGAGGACAGTTTCTCTTTTGAGGTTTTTCATTCTCCACTTAAAAAAAATATGCTTGGCTTTCTTTTCTGTTCCCCCGTTTATTTGGCAGAATGCTGTTGAGCACATGTTGCGTTGTTTCTCTGTGCTGTGGACTAAAGAAGAGGTTACAGCTGTGCATGCCCAGACCTCACAGTGTACTTTATACATATATTACGAGTTGAATTCCAGGGGAACTTACTAAATGTTGTGTAATTTAAAGAAGGCTCTGTCGTAAAAAAAAAAAATAGCTACCTAACAATAACCGTCAATGACCACACATCCCGAGGAAAGAACTGTTGAAATTTTTGTTTTCTGGTTTAGTGTCATCACTCTCTTTACCAAAGATGAACCTAGACTCAGAAGAATGAAGTTAGACTGATACCTTTATCCTCATGAGATCACTCATGTATTTATTATTTTGAAACTTCTTGAGTTCACTTGATCATGAAAAAATATGTTGTGCTAGTAGTAGCTTCACTTGGCAGAATAGATCTCAGCAAATTGTACCGCATGAACAGAAAGTTAAATGTAAAGAGTATCATTGTGTTTGTGGTTATTCTTTGAGAGTATAGGGAGGAGACCTGTAGATTTGCTTAGTCAATGGGTCATGATTACTACTCGAGAGTGTATATAGTTAAAAGAAAAGGAGAAAGACAGATTTTAGGACATCTTTAGGCTCTGATATACTCAGGTATATGATAGGTGGAAGTTTACAATAGCCATGGTAGTTGTATGTTATATTTTTCCAAGCCTGGACAGTGAAAAGGACATCCAATTTTGTTTATAGCTAGAGAGTGGTACTTCAAAAACTGACTTGTACAACCTGGGATAGCTGGTTAGTTAGTATGATGGTATTATATTAACTAATGATAATATAAACATTTGCATATATACAAGTGTGAGAACTTGTATAGAATGCAACAATGTCCTGTCACATTGCCTATGATACAGGAATTTTGAAAAAAAATTCTAGGGGCTGGAGAGATGGCTCAGCATTTAAAAGTGCTTACTGCTCTCCCAGAGGATATTGGCTCACTACAGCTTGCAAATATATCCCCAAGGGTCCCAGTACCCTCTTCTGTTCTCAGTGGATGCATGTACACATGCAGCACACAGTTCCACAACCAACCAAATAAATACAAATAAAAATATATATTAAAATGTAAATTGGCTGTCACTTCTTTGTTTTAGATTATTTGGATGAAATGAAAGAATATGGCCCCATTCATACTGTGTGGTCAGCGTCAGAAGAAGACCTGGTTGACACATTGAATGGCATCGCCAGCTGCATCGACCAGTGCTGTAAGGCCACTGAGAAGCAGATGTCTGGGCTGTCAGAGGTCTTGCTCCCTGTTGTCCATGAGTATGTGCTTTACAGTGAGATTCTAATGGTAAGCCACTCTAGCAAGAGTCTCACTGCTATTCCCTGCTTGATCCTATCTCTGTGTTTCCACCACTCTTTCCTGTCCTCATGGGATGTTTTACATGTAGATGCCCAGGAGATATCTGTTCACAGCATCCATGAATCAATGGCTGGAAGACCACGTAAGGGAGGATTAGAATACTCAATAGTGGCACCAACAATTTATAGGATTGTTGTCAATCCAAAGCATCCTCAATTAAGATTTATTTCAGGACCAGTCTTCTAGCACTTAAATTTTTTATTTTAAAACGTTTCTCTTGTATGTCTTACAGATTTATTTATTACTCTCCTGTATCATTTATGATTTTAGAACATACTTAATATGTATTATGTATATTTTATGTAGAAAGTGATTGAGTAGGGGCTTGATATCTGCTTTGCCTTCGGGCTGCTTCTGAAATGAAATCTTTCAAGTTAAAATGTTCTCTTCCACCATTTGAAAACCTTTTTGTTTTTTTATATCCACATTTTACATTCTTCTTGCTCAGTTCAACTTAAGATTCCCAGATTCTTGCCTTTGGAAGTGCTGTCTGTAGTGCCGATTTTTTTTCCTGTTTTGCCCTTTGCTGATGTCTAAAGTTTTAGGGAGATGGTGGAGGATAGCAGTGAGGGAGTATAAGCATATATTCCAATGTAGCCCCTTCTGTTTATAGTTGGAATCATGATTGATTTCTGATGTTATACACCCTTGATTTCTAGGAATCTTTTTTCAAAAATTGTTTCTATCTAGGTAAGGTAGTATAGCCCTTTAAACATGAGGTCTTTCTCTTGTTTACTCATTTATCATGGTTACGCTTTCTCTTGAGAGAGTCATTAGATCTTGCATGAACTTTTCAGACTTTGTTCTTACCTGTATTCTGGAGAGTCTTCCATAAACGAACACTACTTGTTTATCAGAGTCGTAGGCTTCACATCTCCTTGGCTGAACTCTTGGTTTTCTCTCATTATTATGTCTTCATGATTCTTCAGGGAAATCTGGTTTGTCGGTTTTCTTTCATCAATCAGATAGTATTTATCCATCCCTGTGCTAAGTCAAAATAGGAATCAGTAAAGCAAATCCTTGTGTGATTAAAGTCCTGGAAAATCATAATATGTACTAGAAAGAATTATTATTTAGCTACTCAATGGTTGAATTATTTTATAGTCACCAATGATGTAACCAGTACTTTTTATATTACTGTTTTCTTCTTTTGATATTAAGATCTTTTAATCTGAGATAAAATAATCAGTACTGATATCTTGATAAAAATAATAATTAAAATTGTGTAATCTTATGAAGTATATATTAAAAATATATTTATAAATGTGAAGCACAGTACAAAAGTATACTCCAAGTATGTGGAATTTAGTTATAGTAGAAGTCATTTCGATTAGAAGAAAAATCGGGTGTGTTAGTTAGGGTTTTGATGCTGTGGGCAGACTGCATGACTAGGGCAGTGCTTATAAAGAAAAATGTTTATTTGGTGTGGGTTACAGTTTCAGAGCTTTAGTCCATTATCATCATAGCAGGACAAAGCAGCTGGCAGGCATTCATGGTGCTGTTGAAGGAGCTGTGAGTTCTACATCTTGATTCACAGGCAGCAGAAGGTGTCTGTGTTCTACTGACCAGACTGGAGCATCTGCCTCCACAATGACACACTCTCTCCACCAGGGCACACCTCCTAAGAGTGTCGCTCCCTACAGGCAAAGCATTCAAATACATGGGTCTATGGGGGAGCATACCTACTCAAACCACTAGAGAGGAATCTTGACATTAAGCAAAGTTGATGTTATAAAGAAATTTGTGATAATTAGTGGAATTTTCTGTTGTTTTTGTCGAGATTAGGAAAAATTTTAATCTACTTTGTTTCTTATATAGCATATCTTTGTGCATAATTGGCTTCATTATGCCATCTTCATACATGCATATATTTTCATCATATTCACATCCTCATTGCTCCAGATGATACTTTTCTTCCCAACTTCTACTTTCACGCCTTTTTTATTGGTTGGTTGATTGCTTGATTGATTGGCTTTATTGCTTGCTTGATTGAGTCATTGATTTGAACCACTAAATTTTATTGGGTTGTTTACAAGAACAAAGAGGATGGTGATAGGAACATGAACAACTTATTAGTGGTAACACCCCTGAAGAAAATTTCTCTCCTTTCCCTAGCAACTATTAACAGCCTATAGATTCTCATAGCCTCATGAGGCTCTTAGTTCTAGCAGCTCTTAACTACCTGTAAATTACCAGAGAGAGGCAATTCTTCAAGGAGAGAAACTTGACTCAATATGTCCCTGGACACATTTTTTAACCCAGTGCCTCCTAGTTTTCATTGAAATGCTTTATAAGTATTTATTTCATTAAATACTTTAATCATGTGTTCTTTGACTTCCATACACCTTACCAAGTCTAGATGCTTCTCTCTGTAAAGTGTCTCTTCATGTACTATACCTCTTCTGTTACTGGTGGAGTTGTTTGCCTACCCAGAGTCAGATTTAATATCCCCTTAATTAACATTGTTAAGCCCAGGGAAAGATGGACACAAGGGATAAGTCCTTGTGCCTATGATGTTGAAGTCTAAATCTTGTAAGAAAGTTGAGTTGCCTAAGGAAAGGTAATCTGAAAGATAGGGAAAATACAGTAAATGTGTACATAGGTCCTGCATTTCCGTTGATTCACAAGGGTGTCTTAAGTTTAAATACACTGAGATATGAAGTTATAATTATACAAGAAGACAAGCTCGGGCTATCAGTTAAGCAAAGAAGCCATGATTTCTCATCAAAGCTTGGCTAGTGGATGAATATTCACACACTGAATTCTTAAGATTGAAATGTATGTTTCAGCTCTCTGGTTTGTGCTGTAATTGGTAGGTTGATTAACTGTCCTTTTGGGGTCAAATGAGATGCTCCAATGATTATAGTTATTTCCAGGTGAGTGACCCAGGTCTCCCTCAGATTCACCAGTGGCTGATAGAATTTATTGCTTATTTGTTCTGATTCTGGTCTCTTTGAATACTTTGCCATCAGCATGCATGTAGTGCTTAAACTGATAAAATTGCTTTGGGAAACATAATAAAACATTTATAAAAATTACTTTTAAATATTGATAACAGTTGAGATTTTAAAGAGTAAAGAAGCTTAAACTATAAAAATATTATTGCCCCAAATGATTGACTACATCAGAAATATATTCCCCATGATTATTTATATTCAAAAATAAAAATAATTGTTATAGGAGATTATTAGAGCAAACCCCAACTTGATTTATCCTTTTATTTTGATATGAAGGGCGTTATGAAAAGAAGAGATCAAATACAAACAGAACTGGACTCCAAAGTTGAAGCTTTAACCTACAAAAAAGCCGATGCTGATCTGGTATGTCTTTAAATTTGTTGATAGAATCGTTTAGAAGGCACTGTCTAAAAACTGAATTAAGGATGTAGAGTTTAGTTGTGTGGTTGCTTCTAAGTATTCAACAGAGAATACTCAAAAGTTCTTCTAAAAATCTCTAACATACTGTCCTGTAAGTCTTAAAGCTTAGCGCTTGTGTTTGTCTGTCTTTGTGGCTTTCATTGACTTCAGCTGTAAGGAAACGTAGAACTTTATTTTCAAAAGGACTCACTGTGTTAGAAGTGGATGTAAAAAGTTCTTATCATTTCAGATCAGAACTCAGTGGAAAAAAATGCACACTTTGCAAGTGTCTTGGCAAATAAACTTTTTAAATTTAATACCTTCCTTTATAACATGGGAAATTTCACTCATGGAATTGTATATTATAATTAATTCTTATGCTTTACCATCATGGGGAAGCCTCATCATCAATTCTCTGTTTCACCCAACATCTTTCATACCACCCCTCCAATTTATGTATTTATTTTTTTGCTGGAGTACTCTAACTGAATTTCTGACATTATGTCATTGTGTTCACAGCATTTTAGTATTGATATTTTAGTGAATTTGTATAGTTTCAGCTCAACATTAGCAGTAGAATTCCAGTTTGTATCTTTATGATTGAGGAAGGCTTGGAAGGGAGAGTTTGCCTAAGTTTTGCTGTTACAACATGGTAGTGTTGGAGCCAATGCTGTTGTCTGTCACAGTCCACTCTCCTTCACTGTGGAAACTTAGGGAAATCTACTCGTCCTCACTAACTTGTATTGGATGTTCTATGAAGAATGCTTTTTTAGTTTAAACAAATATGTAGATTGGCCTTGACTAGGTATTGAGTATGCTTGGTCAAATCGGTGGTGAGGGAATCCTTGAAACCCCTGTGAAACTGTTATATTGTAGCCTACCCAACTGGACCTAGTTGTGGGTTTTGATCCCTTCTCCTTGCTTTAACCATTTTATAACATAGAATTTTATTTTCTAATTCCTTCAAAACCTCCTGTGTCCTCCTCCAACTCTCCCCTCTTTGCCTTCTCTCCCTGTCTATAATGAAAACACTTTAAGGGCAGGAATTGGTGATTTGTTCACCGAGTATTCCTAGCTTGTATGAGGTGGACTGTGCCAGTCCCTCAGTAGATATTTAGTGAAAGAATAAAAATCTCAATAACTGCTCTGGTTCATGAGAACTTACCAAAGTCTAAAATCAAGAGATCTCTACAAGCCCAACTTGTGAAAAACACTGACACTTCATTAAAATCTGACTGGGAAATTCCCTCTTGTTTCTTGATTCTCCAGAGCTGGAGAAACGAATCCACAAAGGAGGATAATGGGAAATANTTTGGAGGAGCTTAGTGATCAAAGGAAGATTTATATTTTCCTTTACATCATGATGAAGAGGGAAGAAAAGAAATGGAAAATTAACATTTTTCCTACAGGCTTGTATTTGTGTTTGTGTTGTTATCTTAGAGTCTACTAGAAGGAAAAAAAAGAGTAGACACATATATAGAAACTTTAATTAAATCATTTGAACATCAGTATTTATTTTCTATTTGTTAAATTATTTCAATAATCCTTAAGACTAGTGCTTAGTCAAAATTTTCTACTTGAGTAAATACTAGAGACTTTAACATTTCCAGAGAATAATAACATGATTTAAGGCAGCATTTGTTCAGGGTGGCCCTCCCTCCTACATTATTTTTTAAATTTAAAGTTAATTAATTAATATATTCATTTGTGTGTGTGTGTGTGTGTGTGTGTGTGTGTGTGGTATATGTGTGTGTGTTTGATGCCCACTGTATTTAATTCCCTCATAGTTGTTATAAAATTGGGGAATTTTTAAAATTTAATTATTCCACTATATCCTTAAATTAAGGTTTGAAGCAGTCATATTTAAGGGAAGCATTGCAAGTTTTTTGAATTGATGTATATTCATCGACAAGTTTTAAAATTTTACTTTATTACTCATCAAAACAGATCTGTCTAGTTTAATGATTTGTAAAATTCCACATGTACATTTTTAAATCCTGTGTTTATAAGTCCTTTCACTCATCACATAGGTATGCCCACCACAGTCTTGTGTTATATACAGACTAAAATCTCTGTGGGCCATGATGCATTGTTAGCAACCTTCCGTAATCACCCACAAATGAATCTGCCATGATTGGTCACTGGACATCCAAAAAGATGTTTCTTGGAAATATGCAGGATGGGTGTCACCATAGAAACCTGCCCTTATGAGGTCCTTCTAAGGAGCAGGCTTTTGCAGTCACCATGGTGACCCTGGCAGCGAACTGAATATAGCAATCTGCCTAGTTGTTTACCATGGCAACTGGGACAGGGTCACTTTGGAGACAGCCTTGGGGCCATTTCTATGGAGTCCTCCTGAGGCTGTCTTTGGAGGCTTTATCAAGCCCAGTTCAGAGTGGGATGTCACGTGCAAAGCCAATAAGCAACAATAAACAACTTGTAATGAGAAGCTAGGTGAAATGAAGCTGCTACCAAGTACTTGAAAATTAGGAGGATAATAATGTCTGCCTATAAAGATAGCAGCAGAGTATCACTGTAGAGGTCATGCTGAATACACCAGGTGACTTTTAACTCGGTTGAGTGGTATGTAATACAAGGCTCTAATCTTTTTTACATTTCTTGTTACTGTATATGGGAGCTAGCTAATAATGGCACTATGGCCACTTTTGCTCCTCACATAGATATACCCATCATTGAATTGTTTTTATATAATTGCAAGCTGTGTTTGATAGTGAATTTTTGAACTTAACATCCGGCTTATTGTAAAGTGGGTGCTTGTTAGAGTTTGTGGTCTGAACTTATCTCAAAACAACAAATGAATAGGTTCAAAATGACGTCTGCTTCCTAAAAACAGAATGCTTATTTCAAAGTCAAATCAGCTGTTCATTGAAAGGTTTGTTATTTATGCTTTGGAATTAGGTAGACTTGCAAACAACTCTTATAGAACAAATTTTCTAATATCTTTAGCCTCTCTTTACAGCATGTTTTTTAACAGAAATTATTAGCATCTTTCTAATAGACTTCTTTAAAGACTGAATGTTACAATGCTAGTAAATTGCTTACATTATAGCATACATACACAGTAGTTGTTGGCTGTTATTATTTTGATGCCATGGGGAAGTGATACTTGTGTTAGGTCCTATAAATGGCAAATACTTCGCTCATTGACATGTATGGAGAATGTGGAAAATAGATATTATTAAAGGTGATATAAGTTCAAAACACATGCCAAATTGGGAGGATTTAGATGGATGTGTAGGCTGAAGCGACCAAAGAACTGAGCTCCTTGTTACCTGATGGTTATTTTTAGCTAGTATCATTTTTAGCTAGTGAGAAGGAAGAGAGGAAATTTATATAGCTTGACTTCTGGTAGGTAATTCAGTGGGGTGAGTGAAATAAACCAATCTAATTAGGGCCGTTCAGCATTTAACCAGCTTTCCGTTTAGGAGACAGCTATTCAAACAGTTGGATAGAGAACAATGAATGTGAATATAGGTAGAACATTGAGTGATGGTCTGGGATGTGCTGTGTGCTCTACTAGAGATCTTCACTAGGTCTTCAATGAAACAGAGACTGCACATTGATGGTAAAGGAAGGTGAGAGCGACTGATATCCTGAGGAGAAACGAAGATGTGTGGGAGCTAGTTACTTTACAGTTTGGTTAAGTTTTCAGTCAGAGCTTCTGTTTGAAAATGCTTATTCACTTCCCCACCTAACTGTAAAATAAATAAAGTTCATCTGTGGTGCTAAATATGGCTGCACATCCTTTTATTTTTATTTTTATTTTGGAATGAATGATTTATAGTTTTTCACTCAATGCAGCATTCGGATATAAATGAATATGAATACATTTGACATTTAGCAATATGTGCATAGACTGAAATTTGGTTCTAGATATAATGCCATAGCTGTTTAGTACTATATTTATGTGAGCAAAAAAATACATTTTCATAAGATCATTATAATATGAATTTGCATATAGCCATTTTCAGTAGCTCCAAGCAGATACCAAATTAATTCAGGCTGCTACTTGCTCTGTGTGACTTGCTATTTTTGAAACAATGTTTTACTCTCATTCTCAAATGGTGGTTATTAATTTCCAAATGTTCTTAGTGGTGTGCTAAATCTGCACAGAGAACGATTGCCTGATCTCTGATTCTAGGAAGCCAAGGAGATAAGAATACTAATGCAGTAGGCTGTCACCATGACAGGAGAAGAAAAGCTACACCTTTTTGGATATTTGCTGGCTTGCCTCTGTTCCCTGACCGTTCAATTGTTTCTTCATTCTCTATACGTTATTCCTAATATGATGTGCACACGTTTTCCTCTCTCTTTGTGTGTATGTGTGTGTCTCTGTATAGTATGTATGTTTTGAATGTATGTATGTATGTTCCCATATGTGTAAGTACATGCATGTGACGAGAGGAGCGTGATGATGCATGCCTTTTTTTGATTATTCTTTACCCCCTATCTTAAGACAGGGTCTCTTACTGAACCTATAACTTGCTGGTCTAGCTAACCAGCTTGATTTGGGGATCACCCATCTTTGCCTCCCTGTTGCTGTCATTACAGGTAGGCTGCCACCCTGTTCTATCCCCTAGCGTTCATAGAGATCATGGATTCTGAATTCTGGTCCTCACACTTGGGGTGCAAATACTTTATACACCGAGTCATATTTTCAGCCAGATTTCCTCTTTTTGTCTGTTCTCATATTGGTGCGTGTCTGAGCAGCTCCGCATGCAACATGTCCATTTGCTCCCATGACCACAAAGCACCTGTCCACTGGGAGGGAAGATTTTTCTCCTTATATATTTACTTTTATCAATTTCCCCTAAATGGCATCCTACAAAATTTCCTTCAGGATTTGTGATCAGTATTATAAAAAGACACTAAATGATCAACCACGGAGTGGGACTGTTACTTCCAGAATTGATTTATTCCAGCTACCATACATTCCGTGGCTTGGAGACATGAAAAGCTAGGTCTCATGACAAAGCAAGAACAGAATAGTGTGGATTCTGGATCAGAATAAGAGCTGCTAAGTGTAACTGCTCCCATGCAAATATGTAACAACATCTGGATTCACATATACATAGCTGAGAGGGGCTGTGGGATGAGTGAGAGTGTTGCTGTAACCAAGAACCAGAATGTACCCGAGGATGCCATGAATTTCTTTTGTTTCAATATTCTTTTGCTAGACTCCCATTCAAGGATTCATTGGCTTGACTTGTAGTAATTTATATTCCGTATATATAGAAACTTATGAAAAGCGGTTTTAGAGGAAACCCTAGTGGATATATGATGAAAGGTAGTGAAAGTTGTCCACAGACAGGAGGCTGTTAAAGTCTGGAATTGTTCAACATGGGTGTTTTCTTAGTCATTTGTTTTTTTGCCTCTAGCACCTCTAATACAGCATCCTGGAAAAGAATTTTAAGATAAGGTTTTAATTCTAGTCTCAGGATTGCATATGCTGTTGAGAACACAGTGTTTCCTGGCTGAGGTCATGGACTGACTTTGGAGCTTGGGGCAGGTTCCTTCACGCGGTTGTATTTTCCTCAGCTACAAGGGGATGTGAGTGAGGAGTACCTTCCTATAGTATTCTCAAGCCACTTATTAAAACATTGGCCTGAAATTTTTAAAACATATTAGAAGAGCTCTTTTGGTGAGGACATCATGCTTAACATTCTTCTGGATCAAAATGTAGAGAGTGGTAGCTGCATGTTTGCTTGTTAGACTTTCATAGTGTTCCAAAAAAGAAAAAATCAAGGACAGGGCTCCTGGACTAGCTCAGTGGTAGAAAACTTGTCCAGCATCAATGTTGTAATAGATTTGTTTTTAATGAAAGGAGGCAGAATTCAAAATATAAAGTGTATCTCCTTATTTCCCTGCGAGGTACTCCAGCCAGTGGGATGGTCCTGTGATTAATATTTTAATGCATTTTGGTTTATGCAGATTTCGTAAGTTGCGCTGGTGGATTTTATTTTAGCTAAGCTACTCTTGGTCCTATGTCATCAATGTACATTTGAAAGACCATTTGAAGGTACAGCATGATTCTACTTCAGCTTAGCATTGGCAGCACTGAGCATTTCACCATTTTCCTTTCTGAAGACCCATGAGAATGTTTCATTTCCTCAGAGCAGCAGCGATTGTGTCCAGTCTTTTGAGTAGTGTTTTCAGTTTTCTCTCATCTTGACTTTACCACATGATCCCAACTTTCTTCTCAGCTCCTTTGTTATATCAGTTGCCATGATGTTGATCATTCCATTCTGATCTACTGCTGTCTGGTACATGTTTCCTTTGTGGGTGAGATGGCCACACAGTTGGTTAATTTAGCTAGGCTTCATTTCCATGCTTAATTTCTTTTGTGCTATTGCCCTTTTGAGAAAGATTTTCATTTGTGTATGTGTGGGTAGGTACATCAGAGGCCAGAAGTCAGCATTAGATCCCTGGAACTGGAGTTGCTCATGGTTGTGAGCCACCTCTTGTGGATTCTGGGAACTGAACTTGGGTCCGCTGTAAGAGCAGCAAGTGCTCCTAATGGCTGAGCCGTCTCTCCTCTGGCTGTTTCAAAACCAGTAGAGTACAATTACAGGAATCTTGCTAAATCCCAACATGGAGCATGTGAAAAACAAAGGAACAAGAACTAGAGGTAAAACTCCAAATTATCTGCAAGACCAGCCACTTTCATACAGCATATTCATGACCAGGTTTCTATTTTTGAAAGTATTTCTTTAGGAATCTACAGGCATTGGCATTTCTTTTGCAAATAAAAACTTAAACCCTAAATGGCTCCTGCCATTTTGGCCTGAAAAAAAAAAACTCATCAGCAGATACTAGAAGTTTAAAAAAGAAGTATTTCTAAAATATTGCCAGTGAGAAATTATGTATGGAAGTAACCATTTATTACTTTGGGGTGAGGGTGAGGGATCCTGGTAGTGTTGACAGTAGCCTCTGTATCTCTGTATGTTTGTGGTGGGAGAGGGCAGGAGGAGGGTGAAGGCCAGCAAAGATTGCAGATCTTTGTTATTTTTCCTTTTTCCATGGAGGATCTCAAGCTCCGCCTTTCTCCAGAACCCTTTCCATCCCTGTCTTCACTGTAATAGGAAAAGTAACAGATGGATAAGTAAAAAGAGTAGTTTAAAATTCTAGCCTCGTATTTTTTTTTCAGTATTTAAAACAACCTTCTATGTCTGGTATTTGGATTTGTGATTTTCTTTGTGGAATCCTCCTGCCATGAGTATAATAGTTTAAACATCTGTCCTATGCAGACACTCAACAGTGATTCAATTTCTTTTTAATTTAAACATTTTGTTAATAAAAAATGTACCCTGAGGGTCTGTCTTACATATCTCTTTCACTTGCAGCTCTGCTTGGACACTCAATAAATATTTGATTATGCTTAGAGCAATAACACACAGGGAGCCAGGAGCCTGCAGAGGGCTTTGATTCGCTCATCCTTAACTTGTAACCTTAATTAGACATGAGCCATTCTTTATCTGTAAACACCCAGAAATAATGTTTCCTTTAAAAAAAGTTTATTTTTAAAAAACTTACTTTTAAATATAGAACTTTGAGTATTAAACTTTGCTAAGTTATAGTACAAATGTGTGAAATATTAGATAGTAATATCCTCACACATGTATCATAAAGTATGAACAACTTTATTATTTATTAGTGTATATGAGAGTCCATGTGCTGCTCTGTGCCTTTGGAGAGCAGAAGAGGAAGTTGGATCTCCTGGAGCTGGAGGTACAGGTGGTTTTAACCTTCCTGACATTGGTGCTGGGAACCATACTCCAGTCCTCTGATGAGTAGCAAGTGCTGTTCACTGCTGAGCCATCTCTCTAGCCGCAAATCCCATTCTTATATAGGAAAACAAGGTCTAGAAAGCCAATCAATAGATATAGTTACAGATAAATATATTTTAAATTTAATAGGGCACATCAGTAGTTATTATTTTTTTAATGTTCAGGCATCAGGAGGAAGATAATCCACAGCAAATAAGATTGAGAATGTCTCTGTCCCTAAGGAACTTACCAGAAAGAGCTTGAAAACAAGTATAACAAGATACTAAATGTCTGTGATGATTTTAGATAGACATTTGTGCTATATTTATGCTATAAAGAAAATAAAGCAGTATGATATGATAGGGAACTCAATATATAGAGATGAGAAAAGGACATGTGTGTGGGGTGTCTAGGTAGACAGCATTGACAGGAGATAAGTTAATGGCAGGAGACCTTTGGCTCAATTTCTGGAGCATAGCATTCAATATAAAAAAGACAGATCCATGACTCTCAGAAGGGAATAGGCCCAGCAGGTTTTAGGGGTTTGGGTAAATCATTTGAAGCTAGAGGATAGGCAGAGGACTGGTGGCTGCAGAAGGAAGAATGAAGGG
The DNA here is from genome assembly GCA_001685075.1 of Bramus lutescens. Taxonomy (NCBI): domain Eukaryota; kingdom Metazoa; phylum Chordata; class Mammalia; order Rodentia; family Cricetidae; genus Bramus; species Bramus lutescens. Next base: position 89,946 of record LOEQ01001829.1, read on the forward strand.
ATACAGTATGTTCTGCCCACCTTGGAGTTTGCCCGGGGTCCAGTGGAGAACTTCTGCATGGGTTAGGACAGGAAGATAACTGCCTTTATTGCAATTTTGTATCTCAAAATTACTGACGTCAGAACATTTCTAAATATTGCTCAAGCTCTTTGATTTACCACTTGGACCATTGAGGAGTAAGCTGCAAACCTTATAGCCATGACATCAGAACAGTTGTGTCTTTATGAACCTGGCCATTCTCCTCCATAGCCAAGTGATACCTGCCAAGATCAGTAGCTTCCACCTTATCCATTCCCAGCATCTAATGTTCAGACGCCATGCAAAGTTTCCTAGAGTTTAACACTGCTCTCAACAGCACCTCGAGGCTTCCTCCTTCTGGAATAATTCCTTCTTCTTCTCTTCCCCTTCATGATCATCATGCCTTCAAAGGCCATGGAGCAGCTGTTTTATGGAAGGCTCCATTGTTAACGTTGGATATTTATTAAGGATTATACTATAGTTGTTAGCACCTGAGATTTCACTCCAGTGATTCTGTGACTCTCTCATCAATTCCCATCAGGCAGTATGTAGCCTTTCTGTGTCTTAGCAGTGGTGATGCCCTCCTTAGTCATTTGTGAAGGTGGTCACAGGCTTCTCCGTAGAGCATTGCTTTTCCTCTTAGTTATTTGGAAATATTCGTGGGGTACATCTTTAAAATGAAACTTTCTCAGCTTGTTACAGCCATCCAATCAACTATTATTAATCAATAATTAGGCCTTCATTTTCCTGAAAAATTACTTTTAAAATGCAAATATTAGCTCCAAACACTGCTATTCATTTACATAACTTTAGAATGAACATCTTATTTTTCTCTTAAGATATGTTCCTAATTCCTAATTCAAGTAATTGGCATGCTTTAAATATATATTTGTATGGCTCAAAATTAATTAATATTAAAATGTATTTCATGACAACCTTTCTTCCCCTCCCCACATCCCATCTTCTCACTGAATATGTCTAGTTAGTCTCTTCTGTAGATGTTTTCTTTTTGATATGCAAAAAATACATCTTTTGATATTACTTTACAATGTACTAACAATATAAAGATTTTTTTACCTTCCTTTTTTGTATTAAAAACAGATTTTTCTCTCATACAACACATTCCAACCACAGTTTCTCCTCTCTCTACTTCTCCTAGCTTCCCTCCCCACCTCCCTTCTCCTCCAAATCCACTCTCCCTCCTTTTCCTCTTTTGAAAAGAGCGGGCCTCCAAGAAAGGACAGCCAAACAGGGCAAAATAACATACAGTAAGACAAGGGGAAAGCCCTCATTTCGAGGCAGGACAAGGCAACCCAGTGGGGGGGGTTGCCTTCTTTATACTAAATGTCTTACAGATACTCACATCAGTTTACCTTTTATAACTGAATTATACTTTATTGTGTGCATATACCAGAATTTATTTAACCTTACCTTACTGCTGAATGTTATTTCTCCTCTTGTAAACAATGCCTCTGTGAAGAACCTTCTGTTTATACTTTCTGTGAATGTGCCAGTAATTCTGTAAAATAAATGCCTAGACAAATGGACAGAACTAGAAAAAAACATCCTAAGTGAGGTAACCCAGACACAGAAAGGCAAACATCGTATGTACTCACTCCTAAGTGGATATTAGACATAAAGCAAAGAATAACCAACCCAGAGTCCACAACCCCAGAGAAGCCAGGAAATAAGGAGGCCCCTAAGAGATACATGCATGGATCCCCCTGGGAAGGGGAAATAGACAAGATCTCCTGAGTAGATTCGGAGCATGGGGGAAGGCTGGAGGGTGGAAGGGGAGTGGAGAGGGTGGAAGGGGAGTGGAGGGGGGAAGAGAACATGAGGGATCGGGAATGTCGATTTGTGTAGAGGTCAGAGAGGGAGCACTAGGAAAGAGATATCTTGATAGAGGGAGCCATTGTGGATTTAGTGAGAAACTTGACACTAGGGAAATTCCCATGAATCCATAAGAATGACCCCAGCTAAGACCTTAAGCAATAATAGAGAGGGTGCCTTAGCTGCCCTTCCCCTATAATCAGATTGATGACTACCTTAATTGTCATCAATTAACCAGTAACCGACAGAAGCAGATGCAGAGATCCACAGCTAAGCACTGGACAAAGCTCCTGGAGTCCAGTTGTAAAGACGGAGGAGCAATAATATAAGCAAAGAGGTCAAGACCATGATGGGGAAAGACACAGAAACAGCTGACCCAAGTTAGTTGAGCTCACTAACTTTGGACTAACATCTGGGGAACCTGCATTGGACCCAACTAGGCCTTCAGAATGTGGGTGACAATTGTGTGGCTTGGGCAGTTTGTGGGGCCACTGGCAGTGGAACCAGTATTTATCTCTAGAGCATGAACTGGCTTTTTGGAGCCCATTCCCTATGGAGGAATACCTTGCTCAGCCTAGATATGGGGCGGGGTGGGGGCCTTGATCCTGCCTCAAGTGATGTTATAGACTTTGTTGACTGTCCATGGGAGGCCTCACCCTCTCTGAGAAGAGGGTGGGGTGAGGGGAAGTGGGGGGGAGTGGAATGATGGGAGGGAGAACTGGAATTGGTACGTAAAATAAAGATTGTTTTTAAAATAATAAATTTTAAAAATAAATAAATAATTGTCTGGAAGTGACTGTGAGATCTTGGACACCTTCACTAATATCTGTCTCTTAATTTGTGGACAGGAGATAACAGTAGCACCTACTTCATTGGGCTAACTGAATTAACTCATGCTTGATAACACCCGACACAAGGGAATGGCTAGAATGTTTATCTATTATTAATAACAAATTATTCTCCAAAGGAGAGCCATTTACATCTTTAGAATCCAACAAGTGTCTGGACCCCAGCCTTGTCAGTGGCACCAAACTGTAGGTATAGTGCTATCCAAAAAAATAAATAAAAAATAGCATCCAGACTAGATTAGTTTGTCTTGTCCTGATGAAGAATGCATTTTTGTTTTCATGTTTTTTTTTTCTGTTGTGATTATGGTTTTGTTCATTAGGTCCTGTCCTAGTTTCATAACCTGTTGTGATAAAATACTCTGGCAAGGGGAACTTATGGTGAAAACAATTGGATTTTAGCTCATAGCACCAGGTGATGCATGGTCCATCATAGTTCAGAAGCCAAAGAGGCAGGTAATTGAAAGAGCACATTACATGCACAGTCAGGAGCAGAAAGAAAATAAACGCATCCACTTCCATGTGTTCTTTGCTACTGCTCTACACATCTCCAGTTCAGGATTCCAATCTGGGGAATGGTGCCTCTCCCAAGCAGTCTCTTGGAGTGGCCTTAAGTTAAATCAGGTATCGGCTGGTTACTCCTACAAGCTTTGTGCCACCATGTCTCTAGTATATTTTGTAGGCAGGACACCGCCATAGCTCTGAGCATTTGTTGCTGTGTTGGTGTTTGTGGTTCTCCTTTGGTAGTATGTAGAGTGCCTTCCTGTACAAAAGATACTAGAATGTAGGGGTGAAGGCTCATGTAGGCACGGGCTTAACTTCTCTGTGTTCAATGAGCTGTGTAGGTGGCTGGCTTCAGTTTGGAGAGCAACCTATGATCTCAACAACAACCTGGGTTTCATGGGGTTCCTACAGGATGGCAAACAACTCGCTTAGATGTAGCCTATTTGCTGCACTGAAAGTTTCCTTTGGTAACAGGAGGTACCCCGTTGGGGATATGTCTGCCTGGTTATTTTGGTGATTTTATTTAGGTCGCCTTCCTCTGTGTATCTATTTCAGGAAGTGTCTACTCTATTAGCTTCCCATACTACCCCTCAAATTGCTGTTAATGTTAGTTATCTCTCCCCATATTCCCTACCTCATTCACTCTTCCCTCTGCCTCTCCACTTGAATAAGGGACTGTGGGGGGGGGCACAGATAGACCTCCCTAGGACAGGGGCAGGGGCATAGAATAGTTATGGAGAGATGGATGGGGTGGGGTGGAACTCTCTATCTATCTCTTCTACGTCCCTTTCCTAAGAGATCCACCTATACTGCCCACTACCATATGCTATAACTATTCTCTGTTGTTCTATAGGCAGTAATTTGGTTTTCATTGACTTAACAGACAACATGCACATATAAACAAATACATACCATATTTGTCCTTCTGGGTCTGTGTCACCTCACTCAGAATGCTTTCTTTTCCCAGTTCCATCCATTACTTTCAAGTTTTATTCTTTTTAATGGTTGAATAATATCCCATTGTATAAGTGTACCACATTTTCCTTATCCTTTTTTTTTAATCCATCTTGTTTGTTCCCAATTTCTGGCTATTATGAATAAAACAGCAGTGAGCATGTGAACAAGTGTTCCTGTGGTAGGATGTAGGATCCTTTGATCTTGAGGTAGTTTGATCCCCATCTTCCCGAGGTATTGCCACACTGATTTCCTTTGTTAAGGTTACTTTTTATGATGGAATATTTGAGCTACTTAGAATTACTTTGTCTAAAATTTGTAGGTTTTGATTAAATATCTGTCTATATGTTGAGCTGTCCATCAATTCCTCGATCAATCGCCTCTGTCGATTTTTACATAACCATCCAGATTTGCCGAAGCAGTCTGTGGCCAAATAATATTTTCCCTAGTGATTTGTGATGCTGCCTATGGAATATATCTGAGTTTTGTTTTATATTCAACTCATGTGTGTGTTGTGTATATTCATGTGCAAATGCATGTATATGTGTGTGGAGATCAGATAAACTTCAGATTTTATTTTTCAGAAGTCATAAGCCTAGTTTGAGAGGTTCCCTCACTGGGCCCCCAGGCTTCCTTATTTGGCTAGGCTGCCTGACCATTGAGCTTCAGGGATATATTAACCCAAGGCATCACAAAAGTGCACCACCATGTCTGGGTTTTTCCCCCCTATCAAGCACTTTATTGACCAAGCTATTTTCTCGGCTGCCTGCCATGCATGCAACTCCTTTAAAGCCTTGATCTCTGAGCTGCTGCTCCAGTGGTCAACAGCAAGGTACCTATTTCTGTGAATGACCTCATGATTCAAGTGTTTGAATATAGACTCCTGTATATACCCGGCAATACCCTTACTAGAGTTTAGATTAATGTCCCTTTCAAAATGTTCTATCATCATACAGACTGAGGTGATTGTGATACCTGATAATATAAGGGGCTTCTGAGGAAGCAAACAAAAGCAATACTCTCTAAGGATACTCTTGGGAGGGAATCCCATCTTACAGATCTTAACATATAAACTATTGAACATAGGTGGTCATGACCTTCTAGAGCTGTATTATCCAACATGGTATACAAGAAACAGGTGACATTTACATCAAATTTGAGTGAATTAAAATGAAATGCAAAACTTAGATTCCTCACTTTCACCATCTGCATTGCCAGTCATATATGTCTATTGCTACCTCACTGGGTAGTTTAGAGCATTGCTCCCTGTTAGAGCAGCAGTTCTCCACCTTGGGTTCGTAACTCCTTTGGGAGCCAAGTAATGACCCTTTCACAGGGGTCACACATCAGATATCCTGCATACCAGATATTGCATATCAGATTCATAACAGTAACAAATCACAGTTATGAAGTCGCAATGAAAATAATTTTGTGGTTGGGCATCACCACAACGTGAGGAATTGCGCTAAAGGGTTGCAACATTAGGAATGTTGAAAACACCCCACTGCTGTGGGGTGTTCTATGGGCTAGCTCCATTTTAGGGTGTGCTGTAATTTTAACAGCTATTTTCAATCAAGGAGGAGATATTAGCTCTGATGGTGATTCAAATAGAGGTGATGAGTTTCTAAAGAAACTTTAGGGGAATTTTCTTACTTAAACTATGAGATATCATGCTAATCACCAAATTCTTTTTTTTTTTTTGGATCACATGCTACAGTGGTTTCCTATTACTATGACAAAATACTGAGATAACTAATGTCTAAGAAAGAAAGGTTTGTTTCAAGGGGAGGTTTGTATTGAGGGGAAGTTTGTTTTGTGGGGAAAGGTCACAATTTCAGAACTTTCAGTCAGAGGTCAAAAGGCCTTGTTATTTTATTTTAGAGCCTTTGGGAGTCAGTACATCATGGCGGTAACATGCAGAAGAGCATGCTACTTGCCTCACGTGGCAAGGAAGTAGAACAAGGAAGAGATGGGCATCCCACAGTCCACTTTTGAGCTCCTCCCACCCCATCCCATAAGGAGTCTTCTGATTTTCTATAGAGGAGACTAAGCATTCATTGTGTAGGTTTTGGGCAACACATCCAGACCTATCTTATATACTCTGATCACCTAATTGCCTTTTACCATACCACCCAATGCATGTACATTTTAAACATATGCTTATTTACCTCTATGACTCTGTATGTGAATGCAATCTCTTTCATAAACAATGGATGTAATGATTACTAAAAATTCTAATCAAGTTAAGTGGAAATGGAAATTCCTTCACACAGTACCATGAGATACACCCTCAAGTTCATCTCCCTTATTCTGGGACTTTCTGATTAGAGAGAAGTTTAGATCAGAGGTTAGAGAACCTGGGGTCTAGGCAGAAGCCGATTCCTGTTACTGGCCTTTAAAACTGGACTACTGGAAGCCTTAGACGGGGAAGAATTCTCCTTATCCCCATGCGTATTTGCTGTGTTTGCTTGTGAAGAAGATTTAAGGGGAATCTCTTCATTTCCTAGAATGGTGCTATTTAAATAATTGGCTTTCTGCGCCTACAGTGTACCGAGAAGCCATAATTACTATTTGAAGAATGCTAATGCCATTGGAGGCACTGGCTTCAACCGTGATTCATCAACAGCATTTGTGGGTGTTTCCAGTCTCAAGTTGTCATTTTAGAGAAGCCATTGTGTACTACTGAACAAGTTACATTTGGATAATAAATCTGCAATGGGTTTCAAGGAGAGAGGTTTGTACTTCTCGAGAAACATGTGAATCATAAAGCGTGCCAAGAAAGGTACCACTTAGCAGTCACGTGTGCACCTGAGCAGCATTGTATAATCAGGCATTTAATTTCTTCAGACGCATCTTACCTCTCTCGTGAATCAGAAAATAATACAATTTTATTGTTAAGAGCCCTCTTCTACCTCCCCTGCAATTTAATTAGTGCTCGTTAAGGAGAGGGAGCTGTCAGATTAGAATTCAACTTTTGAGTTTTCTATTGTCTTCTGATAGAGTGGCAATCCAAATCTTTTTATTTAGGTATGTTATTTTCAAGAACTTTTCCAAATGATGATTTCCTCAGCTTGTCTTGTGGAGAAGAGAAAGTTTTTTTACATTTGAATAAATTGAATGGCTGCACTTCTGCTTTCCATAAAAGGAAATAATAGAGAAGTCATTTAAAAAGGAAGGCAGAGATATCATGATTAAGAATAATGATTCTCAAATTATATTATTTCACTTAAAATTTTGATGATATGTGCCTTTGTGGATAGGGTCATTCACAATCTAAGTATTTATTGTAATTTTCAGTGTTAGGAAAAAAATCCTTAGAGATATAATAGGAGCACACTTTTCCTAAGATTACTCCTTTAATCTACAGAGTCCCTAAAAATCCCTAAGTTCTCTCATGGCACAAGGGGGACAGTGGAAGTAAACAGGTGACAGATCCTGAGCTTGGAGACAGGGAACACAAACTGAGGACAAATAGATCTCTCCCTAGCAAAGGACTGTCTCGTTATGAAGTTTACATAGCTTTGAGGTTTTGTGTCATGCTTTTCCATGAATTGCAAAATGATCACAGGCATGGTGAGGGAAGCTGACTTCTTTTACTCATATTTTCCCCCAAACTGTAAATAAGTCCATTTTCCTTTACTGTTTCTGTTCCAGTTTCTCTGTGGATGCTGGGACACTGTGCTCGAAGGTGATGACCACATAGGACTGAATGTAGTGGTTGAAAGCTATGTAGTCTCATGGCAGAATTTACGTTCAGATAGGAAGGTAGAGGAAAACTAAATGAATTGCTGGTTTGATTGAATGTTAAGTGTTGCAGGTCATAGGTTGGAGCTAAAATAGTTCATCCGAGACCAGTTATAGTAGAAAAAAGAGATTTACTGAGTAACCTGATTAACTGAGGGGACAGTGGGCAGGGCTAAAATGGAAGAACCTCCTGAGATAATACAGTGGACCATAGTGTTTTTATTTGGAAGCTGCCCTCCTTTTTGTCTGAGTTTCTGTTGTTCAATTCCGGGCATGCAAATTAGGGTAATTCTGCAAAGTGTCTAGGCTCCCCTGCTTCTGCCTTCCAGAATTCAGTCTCCATTTTACCCTGGTATCACCGAAATCTGTTTGGTAAGCTATTTCAGGAACTCATCCATTAAAACCCAAACACCCCCTGGACTCTTATTTCACCGCCACCCACCTGCCCGTCCACCTCTCTCTCCTGCCCCTATTCTAGGTCCCAGCCATCAAGAGTTCTTCTGAAACTCCAAAACAGGCGTGCTTCTTAGTTTTTCTTGCCCTTCACTTCACAGGAAATGCTCCTCCCATTTTCTTTAACCAGTTGCTTTGTGTTTCTCCTGTCAGCAGGAGTTCATGAGTTACCATTTCTACTCCCCGTTTTTAGTACCTGATGTAGACTAGATGGGCACTGAATGATACCACAGGGCAAGGGAGAACAAGCCAGATCTTCCTTGTTCTTTTTCTTGATAATTTCCTGAGCCCTGATTCAAATCTGTTGTTTTCCTGTCTTCTCTCTTCCGCCCTGTCATTTTTGGTTACCCCTGCCATGCTCAGTCTCATCTACTCAAAACAGCCCTCCATGTTCTGGATAAAGCCTCCAGTCTTGCCTGCTGCAATATCCCTTTCTCGGCCGTCATTTCTGCCTCTCAGGCTGTGGTCTGCCTTCCTCACTGCATCTTTTGCTTTTGTTCTTGTCCCCTCCAAATTCTACCATCTTCCTTGTCTCACTGTAGCATAATGTCCATGCTCATGCTGTAGCTTCAGCTAGGTGTGAGGCCCAGTGAATGAGTGGTCAAAATAGTGCTGGTCCCACTAGCAGAATTAATCTACTATGCTGTATCTCTGTATTTATTTTAACACTTTCTTCCTTAATGATAGGTGCATTGTGTTCTGGCTTTTGATTTCTTTTGCATGTCTGTATCTTTATAGATGGCAATCTTGATAATGAGAGCTAAGTGAGTTAACCCTTGAAAGTCGTGGGCAGGCTAGACCAATGACTGAGTGGTCATAGTCTGTTGGCATAGGGAGAACACATGCATGGCAGGGTTCCATTTGAAATTCTGTTATGTCACAAGTCACTGTTGTCTTTGTTAGACCTTTCTCCTAGTTTCCCAATTTCTAATACAAAGAAACAAAAACCTAATTTATAATATCTTTATGTAGATTAAATGTGACAATATATGTGAGCATATAACTTAAACCCATAGCAGCTGACAGAAATATATTAATTATCCATTATTGCCATTGTTGCTATTGCTATAGGTATGTACTATTTGAAACCAATCTTGATTCATCTTCTAGAATTAATGAGTTTTATTTAACTGTATGGCTAATTTCTAACTGAATTAATCAGAGGCTAGAAGTTACCTAATAGCTTTACTATTAGATAGAAACCTTTTCTCATTACCTTCCATTGTTCTATTAGTAATTTTTTTTGTCTTAGAACATATTTCTGGTAATTGCTTGCTTTTTCAAGTTTCACCTAACAGAGGTCCAATTGCTGCAAGTGTTCCTTAAAAACAAAACTTAGGAAAATGTTCAGTCCTCTCCACCCAGTCCTTTTACACACTATTTTGCAATCCAGAATATGAAATGAATCCCAAATGGTTGTAGTTAGCAGAGCCTGCCATTTGTTAGTGCCCGAGACACCAGAACACTGGAGGCACTGTCGTGGCCTGGCAGGTTCCTAACACATCCTATTTTCACACATTTGTTAATTCTTATTGAATGTCTAATGTCATTGAATGTCAGAACCCAGACAGATAGCCAACTCCAAAATACTTGATCTTCATAACAGAGCAAGCAATAGGGGGCTGGATTATAGCTCGGATGATGGAGTGCTTGCCTTGAATGCACCAAGTCTCGCATTAGATCCTCAGACCTGTATAAACCAGGTATGAGCATGGAAGAAGAAAGTGAAGACGGCAAGAGGACCAGGTTTAAGGTCACCCTCCACTTTGTATTGAGTTTGAGGGTAGCATAGGCTACATAAAGACCCAGTTTCAAAGAAGTGAGAAAATTGAAGTTCATTGAGAACTTATGGGAAGAGCATCTAGTTAGGTTCCACTTTCATGGATTAGAATGCTACAGTGCAGACCATTCTTTGGATTGGGTGTCATGTGCTTCTTTGGTGTCTTTGAATTAACATCTCCAGAAGATGATTCACTGTGCAGAAATATTCTCAGTTTTCTTTTTCCAACCAAAATAATGAACTCATCCACAAAAACAAAGTGCATCAACAAAAGCATCAAGAATTGGTTCTAGTTATTTGAAGCTTATATGTCGTCCTTCACACTGGGAAAGACAACGTTAGAAACTGCAGTAGTGATCCAAGTAAGGCCCAGATATGACCGAAGAATGACACATTGCCAGAGACCAAAGGAGCAGAGGAGGAAAGGGTGTCTGTGTCTGTGTCTGTGAGCTAATGCTGATGGTGTGGTTTTCTTGGTCATGATGGTCAAGGACAGCCATCTAGTAGGCAAATTGTCAGACACTATGTAGTTTGATATTTTGCATTTTATATATTTAAAGAAAATTTCTATGGAATGAGTACTATTATTTTTATGTGTTTTTATCTTTGTTTTATGGATGGAGGAGCTAGGACTTCAACAAATAGCCTTACATTATCACCTGCTGAGCTTGAAGTTGAGCACATCTTAACTGCTGGTCCTGATTCTGCACTCATGCACTACTAACCTCTTTCCCGAGGTCAGAAGGGAACTGTTCTCTAGAAGTCTGGCAGTCCCTGGACAGAGCTGGACCGTCATCAACCTGACCTTGCTTGAAAGGCATTAATGCTTATGGAGTGACAGAAGATAATTTTCCTGTAAATTGGTTATGGCAGTGCTAGCATTTAACCTCCATAGGAAGGGGGGAAGATAAAATAGAAGCCAGTTTCCTGAAACTAGTTTCTGGAGAACCTCCATGCCAGCCATCCCATATACATGTGTTGTAGTCTGGAAAGCTAAGGCAGAATACAGGATTATCACAGTTAATGAGTGGACCCTGAACCCTTAATATATGTTTGCTATCAGTATGGCTCTGCCCCAGGGAAGACGTTAGCCAGCAATGTGGAGGAGTAAGGCTAACATCCTCAAAGCTCTTTTTAGCAAGCATGGGTCCTGCTTGAGTTTAGTCTTTCAACAGATTTACTTCAGATTTAGCTGTTAGCACCCACCACCTATGATTACTAGCCATTTAGTTAACACTCTGCTAGACATTTTTCCTACAATTTAGTTAAATAACTCTAAAGAAATATGGAGGCTCATAAAGTGATTAGTGACATCATTGAGATAGTTCTACCCAGGAAAGCAAAATGAAAACAATACACCTTGAGCCATTGGGAATGTAGAATTATATATATGCCCACGAGAGAGAGAGAGAGAGAGAGAGAGAGAGAGGTGCATATATATAAAATCTTTCTTGGGATCATAAAGTGTAAAATTACAAACATACAAGTAAATTTAATATTAAAGGAAAAGTTAATTTAATTATCAATAAGAAATATTTTTATTTACTTTAAGACATTTCCACATTGTAATTTCTTTGAAATAAGAAATGCTTCTTAAATGGTGGCCCTTTTTAAATCCAACCAAGTACAAATGATGTCCGCATATAGTGTCCCTTTTAAAGCATGAAAAAGGTGATGTCATTCACAGGAGAGGGACCGTTTCTACTCGTATCTCCTGACTGTGTCCTGGTTCTGTAAACTCCTGAGCCATTCCCTTGACTGTGGTGCTCTCAGATCTTCCTGTTGCTGCTTTTCCCCCCTCTTGGACTTCCTCCACTTTGTTCAGCCCATTCCAGCGTCTTGTTTGGGGCGGCCAGCCCTATGGCCATCCCCAGGCCCATGTCTTATCTGTACCCTCTGCTAAGAGAGCTTTGACTGAGATGACCTAATGTTTCACTCTCAAACATCAGATCTCAAAACTAATGGTATTTTCTTTCTTAGGTTTCCTTTGGCCACCTTGTCTAAAATTTCAGTGGCCTCACATTTTCTCTCTGATATTAGGCTTCATTTTCCATTTCTGTTTTTATACTAGTGGATGGTTCATATTTTATTTATTTTGCATATAGCTTGTCTCTCCCCAGGAGAGAATAAACTCTAGGAAAAGCGAAAATGTTTGCCTAATATCTTCACTGCTAAATCTTCCAGTCCCAGAGGCATGCCTGGCATAGACAGGACACTTAATAAATTATTCTGAGTTTATTAACAAACACATACATTTGTGAAATATGTCTCGATGTGCTAAATCAAAAGACTGAACCAATGACATCATGCTCCATGTTTGGTAGGGAGAAGGAAGAAAAATCTAAGTATCACAGTAAGCCTGTCTGATAGAGGATGGGCTGTGTGTCAGACATCTTGAGCCTGTGAATTGCTTGTGTCCAGTGTGCTGGATATTTTTATGTCAGCTTAACGCATGCTAAAGTTATCTGAGAGGAAGGAACTCAATTGGGAAAATTCATCCATAAGATCCAGTTGTAGGACACTAGTGATTGATGGTAGAGGGCCCAACCCATTATCGGTGGTACCATCCCTGAGCTGGTGGCCCTGGTTTCTGTGAGAAAACAAGCTGAACAAGCCATGGGAAGCAAATCAATAAGCAGCACCCCTCACAGCCTCTACATCAGCTCCTGCTGTTGCAACAGGGTTCCTGCCCTGTTTGAGTTCCTGTCCTGACTGACCTCAGTGACAGACTACATTGTGGAAGCATAAGCCAAATAAACCCCTTCCTCCCTCAACTTGCTTTTTGGTCACCATGTTTCATTACAGAAACAGTAACCCCAAACTAAGACATCCAGTTACCCAAATAATAATAAATAAATCCCCTAAACCTGCATATTTGAAAACATAGTCCCTGTATATGCAGTTAATTTAGCTTATGGTTATAAATAATTAAAAATGAGGAACCAGAACTTAAAAGCTGAAGTGAAGGAAGTCTCATGCCTTTTAACATAAATGTAAATATCACCATGAATGATAGCGATCACAAGAGTTATTAATATAATTCTTTTCCAGATATGTGCTATTCAGTTTTCCTTGTTTTATAAATAATGAAATTGAAGCATCGGGTTTGAGATGTTATCCAAACTGACATGGTCTTGTGGCAGACCGTAGGACTTTATCCAATAGCTACCAAATGTGGTGCATTTTCCATTTTAACTGCTGCCCATGGTCAGTCCTGATTGCCTTCCTCACTCGAAACTTGAGCTATTTTTAACTTTCGTACCATAATGGTCTACATGGACTCAGTGAATTCTCCACATGCTGAGACCACACACCTTGACTTACCTTTCTCTGTGGCATGCTTCAGCTTACAGAAGAAATCGGGAAACTTGAAGATAAAGTGGAGTGCGCTAACAATGCTCTGAAAGCCGACTGGGAGCGGTGGAAGCAGAACATGCAGAATGATCTCAAGTCAGCCTTTACTGACACAGCTGAGGAGAACATCCGCTACTACGAACAGGTAAGCCGTGGTTCTCGAAAGCCCTTCCTTGTTAAGCGGTGTGCTCTTGACTGTCTATATGCACTGTTCAAAGACTGGAGAAGAGCCAGCTGTCACCGTCCAAAGCATCCTTGGTGACCTCGTGCTGGGTTGTTCCCCACTCCGCCTACAACCTATTGATGATTCTGGAAGGAATTGCATTGCTCACTAAGGTGGAATGTTCTGATCATTTGTTTGCTTTCCCCTTTTCTGTGTCTGTCTCCTAAAGAACTTGCAGAAGAAGAAGAGCAGATGTTTGAAAAAGTCAAATCAATCCCAGCTGTCCCTGACCCCTGTTTTTCTGCTCTCCCATAACTAACGCAGCCACATGGAAAACACAACTGATCTATGTCTCTATCCACACAAGAGTAACTCATATTTGGGGAATGGCATAATGTGTAGTTAGGATTTTTTTTTCCTTTTGGACAATCATTTTTGATGTTGCAACTAACTGCTCCTCAAAGAAGTTACCTACTTAAATGAAGTTTGTCATGTTAATCACTGTTCACCTAACATAGTCTAAACATACTTTCCTGGAAGGATATTTACAATTCAGGTCTCTCACATTACTTCTGAGGAAAATAGCAAATATATGAAATTGTTAGGTTAAGGGATTTATACTATGTACCTACAATTACTATCATTATACAAGTACATTAAATTCAAAAGACTGTTTTGAAAGACTAACTAATATGGACATTTTCATAAAATGAGAATTAAATTAACACAACCAAACATCACACAGCAATCATGACAAGCATGTAGGACAGGCCTGTCCTCGTGGAGTTAGAGCTAGTATAGGAAACAGTTGAAACAAGGGATCTAAAATTTGCACTGCATGTTCTAATATAGAAAGTCATTGCAGGGAGACCTAACCTCATATGAGGATGGGATGATCCCCAGAGAGTAGTTTGAAGCCGAGATCTGAATGTTGAATGAGATACCTCCACATAACGAAGTGAGAAATCAAGGTCCAGGAACTAAAAACCCATGTACAAAAACATAGACATGAGATAAATATTCGAGTCATTTAACCGCGTTGGAGGAAGTGGAGGTGCTGCTGAGTTAAAGACAAGTATGTTCTAAGTTCAATGTCATTTTTCCTTCTAAAGATGCCATTGAGTTTTTATCTGAAGATACATGTCACCGTCAACCTCCTTCCTTATTGTTGATCCGGCATACATACCCTTTAAGCAGTTCAAGTATCTGAAAATGTCAGGAAAACTCAGGTTTGAATGATCTAAAATATTTCTCCTTAATAAAATCCTTTCATCCACATAAGGCATCCGTATCACAATGTTCCCACCTGGGCATGTTTGCATTATCGACTCCCAGGGACAATCTTCTGAGATGATGCCTCTGAGATGTCTTGTGGAGTTGGACAGGTGCTCAGCAGTTAGGGGTGTGCGGCCCAGTGCCCATGTCAGACCACTCACAGCTGCCTGTAGTCCACCTCCCACCTCCCAGAGATCCTTTGCCCTCTTCTGGCTTCATGAGTGTGTGTGTGTGTGTGTGTGTGTGTGTGTGTGCATGTGTGTGTGTGTGCATGCACACACACACTAGAAAACACACACACTAGAAAATAGAAATAATCTTTTTATTAACAAAAAAAATGACTTGAAAAATGAGAATATATAGTGTACCTGGTTACTATCATGAAGCATAAATACATTAAGATATTAAATATGGCAAATGCAGCTAAGTTTTTAAAGGTAAAGGCTGCTGATTTTTCCAAGTTTGGGCTTTTTTGTTTGGTTGCATTTTCTTTTGCATGTTTGCTTCTATTTTGAGACAGGCTTTCACTATGCCGCTTTATTCGGGAGGATGATTGGTTTCCGCTAGTTAACTTACAAAGACCCTGCCCAGGGCATTTGTTGTTTCTGCAGTGGAACTTCTCACGTATCTGGCACATCAGTCCACCAAGGCAGGATAAGGAAACTGGTGTCCTTAAGTAATCAAGAAGGCTCAATCAGTCGAAACGCTGTGAAGGCCTAAAGAGCAGCAGTGTGTTGTCATCTGTTAATTCAGGCCGTCTCAGATAGATGGAGACGTGAAGTGTTCGTGATCTTTCCATCCCGTTTCATTTTATCACATCCTCACAGAAATACCTCCGTTTCCTTTGACATTCATGTAGAAAATCCCCAAAGGGTCTGTTCCTATTGCAGAAGATAAAATAGCGCTCACACATCAGCCTATGGATTGACTTATATAAAGTGAAATGATCACAGCTTGTACAACTTTAAATTTAAATATCAAAATGACAGAGGGAAATGAGATTACACATATATGGAGTGACTGCCGTTCTGAAATGTCACACCTAAATTCACAAATTTTGGGCAAGACTTTGAACTCTGGCTAAATAATGGATACATAAGATGTTACTCCATTATCTTCTACATGAAACCACCCCCTGCTTGGATGGTATAGGTGTGCATCCGTTTGCTTCAGGGCTCTGTTCTGCACAGTGTGCCTGCTGGCAATTTCACTGCTCTGAGAACACTGTGAAGTGTGTTTACATACTCTGAGACCGCAGGGACATTACTAGGAGATGGATGACTATGGAATGCCATCATTTGGGGGCTCTGTCCTTGACTGAAATAGTGTGAAACAGGCACGATTGTACACCAGCATCCAAAGGAAATCTTGCTAATGTGGTAATGGGCCAGGGATGTTGAAACATTATGACATGAGGAATAAAGGGAGTGGTTGTTTTTCACTGCTCCCCTCTAGCTAAAAAAGGAACTAGTTTTGGGTTGTTCTCAATGCTTATTATAAAGTTGGCGAACTCTTAGATGATGTTGATCCTTGAGAGAAACAATGAATTAGAAGACTGCATTCTTATGAAAGCTTTATTTTAGTATAATTGAATCTTCTTAGCTATCCTACCTCCTCCTATGCATGAGCTTTGCATACATCATTGGACCTTTTGGGAGTGCAGTTAGTTTCAAAGTAGCTTTGGAATGGCTCTGGTTTTGGCCCAAACTAGAAAAGAGAACAATGACCTTTAGGGTGGGAAGGTTGTTCAGGACATCAATGTTGTTGCTAAGGAGTTTACAAGGATCCCTGGTCTCCTTTCCAGTTCTCTTCAAGATCTTTTTGTCATCATAATGTGTTCACTTTCTATGTCTCTCATACATCAAGGGCGCCTGACAGTAATAAAAAGTGTAGGGAATTCACCAGAGGTACCTGGAAGTGTGGCGAGGAGCAGAGTTAATAAAGGGACCTGAATTCCAGAACATTTGCAGCTCACAACACTCCTAATCTGTATTAGGCTTTCCACAGCTGAGAGCTGTTATGGTCAGCCTTGCTCTAAGTGTGACATGAACCATCTCCTTTGCCTTTCTCCTCTACACCATCCCTCCCGAGCTCCCAGCAATAGAAATTCTGATGGTGATTTTTGTCAAACTAAACAGATGATAATTAAGTGATAATGAACAAATAAACTCTATTTCTTTGCAAAGTTTATTTTAGTATTACTTTTAGGTATATAAAATCAAGAAAAGTACATACTTACTGAAAACAAACATGTAGAAATTAGTTATCACAATGTAAAGAAGAAATAAAGTTTCATAACCCCACTTCCTACAGAAAAATTGATTTGTATATAATTACAGAAAAATAATTGCAAGCATAAGATTATCATACTTATTAAAAGTGCTTACATGGCCCTTTCTGAAAGTGCCCATGTGAAATACATAACTTATTTATTTTAGGCCTTGATAATTAAAATGAATATATTTGGTTTTTAGTATTTTTCATCTATTTTACATAATTTTCTGTTGGTGGAGGCTTTTTGTTCATTCCCAGCTGTCCAGACTTGAAATAACCACTCAGAAACTCTATTAATTGCAATACTGTTTCGCCAATAGCTTAAATGTATTTCTGGATAACTATTATATCTTAAATTAACCCATTTCCACTATTTTGTATTTTACCATGAGGCTTGTGGTTTGCAAGCAAGGTACCTACATGTCTGCCTCCTTCAGTGGCTACTTGGCATCCACTGATTCCACCTTCTTTCTCCCAACATTCAGTTTAGGTTTCCTGCCTAGCTCTACTCTGCCCTACCTGAGGCCAAAGCAGCTTCTTTATTCGTTAACCAATAAAACCAACACATATACAAAAGGACTTCTCACATCAATTTTAATGTAGTTATAATTGTCATATTTATAAATCATAATGGGGATAGATAATTCCTTATATTTAAAACTTGAATAACTTTTTTTCTGTTGTAAGTAATACTATTAAGCTAGTTAGACTAACATATTTACGTGAGGCAACAGTCAAAGAATAGGTATTTGTGAACAAGGGCCTGAGAGAGCCTGGATGCTGCATGGACTTGGATATAATGATACCTACCACGGCTGCATATCAGTGGAGAGCCAGAGGCAAGGGAACATGTTTCACAATTTCCTGAGGAATACTATTTTTTATCTCCCAGCCAGAAATCCTTCTATAGTCCAGCTTGAATTGAGCCTAGACTCAATATTGGACCAAATCTGCAGGCCTGCCCTTTATGAAAGAAATGGTGTCCCCTTTGGACCTGACACCATACACCTGCAGTCAAAGCTGTATGCAAGACAGGGACAAAAATATCTTAACACTTTTTAAATTATCATCATCTCTTAAGATAATTATGAATATTAATTGTTTAAAATTTGGGTAGTATGAATTTTAAATACCCAGAGCACTGGCTACTGCATCCCAAATGCAGGCAGGAAACCTGAGACAGAGCACTAGGGGAAGTGTACAGATAAGAAGTACATACAATAGAAACGAAGATGTACAAAGAGAATGCTATAAGGAAGCCCACCATTTTATATACTACCTTTAAAATAAATAAAAAAGAAATGATTTACTAAAATTAGTTATTATTAGTCTCCATTTATAATCACTATATTATTATATCTTATTATAGAATGTCATTTTCCTCATGTAAAAGGATGATTTATTTAAGATTCTGTTATTTCCAGTGTGGTGGCAAACACCTTTAAGTTCGAAGTCGGAGATTATCTGAGTGAAAAAAGGGACCAGCCAGAGCAGGGCAGGAGACATATGGTGAGCAGTTGTGGAGAGAGGACAGAATAGAGCAAAGTACCATGACACGTATGTACAAGAATCTTATAATGAAACCCAGTGCTTTGTATACTGACTTTGAAATTAATAACAAAAAAAATCTATTATCAAAGCCATGTGGAAAGCACTGTGGTAGATCTAATTTTAAGCGCCAATTTTGCTCATACAGTTAACGTTTATTGTGGAAGAATAATATACACATTCATTTGCTTGATACAGCTTTACAGTTGGGTTTTTGAGACAGTGGCTTGCTATGTAGCCCAGGTTGACTTAGAACTCACTGTAGCCTATGCTGTTCTCAGAATTATGGCAATCCTCCTGCCTCAACCCTCTGAGTGATGCAATCATAGGCAGGCACCACTGCAGCTTGTGCTAATATGTTTAATGGGAGTTTATTTAAATTTGTTCTGTTCAGATGAACTGTAATGGACAGACCTGAAGAAGGATTCTGGTATCAGTGGGCACCACAAATATTTGGGTCCACATGGACATCCAGGGAGTGGGAAATCATTTATGGGAGATGAATGAATATAGTAGAAAATGTCTTGACAAAGGCTTATCTATATCCAAATGAGCACTACTGCTGAAACTTCTCTAATATTCAAACCTAGTTATTTGTGAGTCATTTAAAAATTACCCAAAACAGTTTAAATTGGGTTTTATAGTGAGCCTACAAATTAAGCAATTGACAAATGGGCTGCAAGGATCCCGAATATTCTTCGAGCGTGGTTTCCTTTTCCATTTTCATTTCTAGAATGCATACCTTCTTACATTCAGAAAATGGGAAATGCCGAAGGATTCCTTTAGCTTCAGTGTTACACTATGGACTCAACATATTTTTCTCATGTGGGAAAAAAAATGCTGAAAAACACCCTGGTCCAAGTTAAGATAGCTCCCAAAAATTTTGATCATACAAGGTAAAAATATGTTGATTATAATTATAAAATTGCTGCCTAGGAAAGACTCTGATCTAGATTTCTATCAAATTTCATTCTTTTGGAAGCTGAAAAATCAGAAAAATTACTTTAGTGAAAGGAGCAATGAGAATAGTCTTGCGAAATTTACTTCTAACTAGCAAAGGAGGACTATTATCTGCCGTTAACCTAAGGATAAATTGCTTTTTCCATCCAGAAGGAGAAAGCCAAGGAGGGAAACTCTAGCCATTTCCATATTCCCTAGAATTTAGTAAAGTGGCTTGAAAAACTAGGGAAAAGTTAGTCACACTTTCAAAGTCAAAGACTTTGGGAGAGACTGTGACTTAAGAGAGGGGGCAGTTCTAACCTGAGAGGTGTGGATCTTAGAAAGAACCGTATGTGATTTCACTGTGGACTGTGGACCTTGATAAGGGAGATAAAAGCAGAATACATTTAAAGTTGAGTCCAGAAGAGAATGGAAAGTATCAGGGGTCACATTTCAAGAGAGAGTGAGGGTTGAGAAGGGGGAGTTGAGAAATGTCCCAGTCATACCAGAGTCCAGTGTGTGGAGCCTCTTTGGACTACAGAAAATGAAGATCTAATAAGGTAATAAAATGATTACAAGAAATCTCTAATGGAGATTGTCATAAAAAGAGTAAATGGCTGCTTGGCTTCTCTTCTGATTCTGTGCTTTCCATCATGGAGGAGAAAAATGGAAATGGACTGGATTTGCTCATCACGAAGCAAAACAAAATGCCATATTTGAAAGGATTAAATAAAAACTGTCCATTTTATAGATAGAGATGGCTGGGTACATTATTTTCTTCCCGAGTATTATAAAAGCCCTTTACCAGCTGGAAAGCAGAATGACAGCCTTAGTTGTAGAAGAAGATTGGTGGGTGTTCCCCTCCCCACCCTTTCTTTCCTTCCTAGATGGCTATGAATGTTAACTCCAGGAACTGGGAACCGCTGCCACCCATTTCCAGTTAATGTCCTATGTCATTTGGATGAGTGTCATACATGGTCACCCAGTACTGCTCAATTCTCTGTACAAATCACCTTGGGAAGGCAAGGGTGTACATGGCAGAAACTTTACTAATGTAGAGAATTTTTTTTCCTGTGGTTTTTTTAAGCTTCAGGAATGCAGGCAGTGTTTGAATTTTCTTTTAAAATCTTGGGACAGAGATCTTGTAGATGGCCTATGCTGGACTGTTAAGTATTCGGTATACTCAGCCTTATGGGAGTGCCAAGCCTACCCCAGGTGAAGCTCATGGGATGTCAAGGCTACCTAGTGATGGAGCAAGTGGCCAGTGTGTACAAAAGCTAGCAACTGCTGCTTCCTCCTCAGATGATTGTGACTGCAACCTCTGCTGCCTACAGAGCCCTCCTATTGAGACTAATTAACCCTTTCCCCTCTGCTGCACATAACAGACATGCAAAGGTTCCAAGTTGCTCTGGTAGTAGATGCCACTCCCAGAGATCCCACACCTCACCTGATGCCAGCTTTTCTTTGTTTGTCTCTGTGTCTGTCCTTTCTTCATTCCCTCAGTTCCCCTAGTCAGGGTTCCAAGACCAAGCTGCAGAGCTGCAGCATAGCTGAGCTAGAAGATTCTAGAATGGTCTAGAACTGGGAATTTGGAATCCGTATCAGAGTGTCTTTTCCATTTGGTTGGTTTGGTTGGTTGGTTGGTTGTTCTTTTTTGTTTGCTTGGTTTGGTTTGGTTTGGTTTTTGTGCTCTTTTGTTTTTTCTAACATAACTCCTAATAGTTACTGATATCTGATATATATACACAAACCCTTGGAGCCATGGAACGGAGACAAATATCTTAATAGTATCAAAAACAGTTCCCCAAGAAAATAATTCTCAGTGTCTTAGTCGCTGGGAAGACTGTCTCACAATTTCATTATGCACTGTAGGATTGAACAGTGCTCTGGTGTGTGTGTGTGTGTGTGTGTGTGTGTGTGTGTTTGCCATGGGTGTGAGAGTACTGTAAAGCCAGCATACCTACTTAGGAAGCTCAGAGCCTTAGAAATTCACTGAACCGAGCCATTAAATATTTTAATCCAACTGGGTCCCTGTACCCTAATTATTTTTTTCTTAGCCGCTGGAAGATACCTACTAGAAGACAAAAACATCTGGATTAGGAAATGCAGACTCAATCTAGTATTTTCCTATGAACCATCTAAGTTCCTTAGATGTGGTCATCTTCATCAGATAGGAAACAGCTACTTCTTGCCATCTCAGTGCCATGTGATGGCCGTCTATTGACCATCTAAGAGATTTCTATTTCTTTTAGAAAGATCAACATTACTCAGTTTTTAATAATTAGCTGTGTCATCCCTGTCATTTTTATACCATCTACATTATGGAAAATTATTTTTCCGATGAGCAATAAGTTCCTATTTCAAATAAAACCAGGAGGTGTAAAATAGGAATGAATAAACAAGAGAATATGAAATACAATGATGTTTCATGGCCTTAGGATGCTAAAAAATCTGTTTTCACTGTCTGAGAAGAGGCTTCATAATTGACTATACATTCTAATGTTCAGTGGATGATTTATCTTTATTTTTATTTATTCTGGGTTGCTCACTGAAGACAGTTGCAGTAGTATACTCTCCATTCACCATAAAGAATATGATAGAGGGATATTCTGTAACAAAGCTTCCATAGATACCAGGAAACTGCCTTATCAGGTGGAAAATGGTCACTAGAAATTTTGAATAAACAAAGAAGCAAGAAATATAAACAGAACTCAAAGAAATCAGCGTGTAATATTAAAGGACAGTACTGTGCGTGGCTGAAGCAGAAGAGTCAGTGTGAGTCGAGGCTAGACTGAGTTATAAAGTGAAATTTTGTCTAAAAATTAACAAAAAAGCAAATGATGATAATTTCTATCCAAATTAGACATTCAAAGGTCATTACTAGTCATTGTTTTACTTGATTATGCCATTTTTTATTCTGTCACATAATTAGTAACCATTTTTGGTATTTTGGAGGTTTCTGCTGTTCCCAAACTCCTATTGAAATCATCTCATCACTACCTTATGACCTGTAATATAATTATTTCTCAATTATCCACCCTGAAAAATGAGTTTATGTGTGCAATGGAGGGAATGCATGGCTATTTGCCTCTTCCCAGAATTTAAACTAGGGATGGTTTCTGCAGCTAACTTATTTAGAGATTTAATAGGAAACTATTATAAAGGGATAAATGCTTTAAAATATACATAGCATATATATAAGGATATAATATTTTAAAAACGAGAGTTAACTAATGAAAAATATAGAATTGTGTGTCAGCAGCATTTTGTAAGGAGGCAAAGATAAATGTGTTCACTGTGATTATCTGTAGAGTCAATAAATGGTTAAAACAAGAGATTGAAAAAGTAAGCTTGAAATCCCATATTTAAGCTGATGAGCCCCATCAGTTGGCTGGTCATATCAAAAGAAATGATCGAATGTAGTGAACACATGAATGGAAATAATAGGAATTCAAGTTCAGGCCATTGGATTAGTTTATTCCACAAAGATTATTAACATGTTAGACCTCTTTCCACCCCTGTGTAAAAGTAAGAGAAATGGAATAAATGATACCTGAGACGCCTGCTGTCTTTATCAGATTTTGAGTTAGATAGCCACAGACTACTATGGAATAATAAAAAGTGGACCACAAGATGGCGTCTGTAGCTAATGAGTCTTTTTACTTTAACCCTTGCAGTGGTTAAGCTAAACACACAGCTTACATTGTATTTTTAGAAAAGTCTTATGCACATCCTGTTATTTTAAATTTTAGAGCTACTTCTAAAATTGAAACTTGGCAGATAATTCCTAGAATCTGGATTGAGACTTCTACAGAAGTGAGCTTCCCCCTCCCTCTCCTTTTCTTATCTTCCTTTCTTTTTTCTTTTTTGGCAGTACTGGGCAGTAAACCCCAGAGCCTTTCATATGCTACGCCAGTGTTCTGTCACTGAGAAACATATTCCGAATTTTTGCCTATTTTTATTTTGAAGCAGAGGCTCACTGGCTTGCCCAGCCTGGCCTGATCTCACTCTGTAGTCCACACTTGCTGTGGAATTGTAATCCCCCTGCCTCAGACTCCCAACTAGCTGATATTACGGTCTTCTACCACCAGGCCTGACTAGCCTATTTCCCAAACTACTAATTTTACTTGAACCCAAATCTGCAGTATAGACAACCGGCTTCAAAACTGTTAAATGAGCTCATGAGAAGCCCCAGACTCAGTGCCCACTTGGCAGTGAGCACGTACCACATGTAGGCTAACAGAACTACAGCAGCCACAGTGAAGATGGCAAGGATTCCTCATGTGCCTGTGGATCTTACTTTTGGAAACTGTACGATGGTCTAATTATCTTTCAAATACCAAATACTTGAGGGAAATGTTTAAATTTTTATGATCACCATATCTCATAATGGCTCTGGGCAAGCAGAACTAGACAAAATTGTAAATCATATGTATTTTCATTTGCCAACTTCTAGTCAGCTCCAGTCAGCCTCTGGAACCTACCATTTTAATGGAAACCCATTTATTTTATGAGTAGATGAATAAGCCCAACAAAGCAGAGAGTCACGGTAGACCTCCTCATGTCCCACAAGGTGACACAATATTAGTACCAGCTCCTAAATATGAACACTACCACGGAAAGCTGCTGTGTCTATGGGAACAGTGCTGTCACCGCTGATTCTTTCGAAACCTTGATCACATCTGTTTGTGGGATTACTATGCACTTGGGAACGAAGGAGACATTTGCCTGTTCTGGTAGCAAAATGTCATCACCATCTCTGCTGAAGCAGCATGAGATTTCCTTTCAAAACTAAGAGTTACTTTTGGAATTGGAGCTTAATTTTCCTGGCATCTCATCCTCTTTAGAAAGGCTTGAAGCGAGTATGTTGAAAGGGGGTGTGTTCTCTGCAGTGTGCATCCACAGGTCTGGCTCCTTTGCCCAGTTACTGTCTCTTGGAGTTCTCTGCTCCCAGAAAGCTTGTTTACCCTTTGGATACAGGACAGAGCGACCTGGGGAGAATGCTTGCTGGATTTTCAGTGGATTATGGTGAACCTCCTTTTCAGTTCTACCCCATCTTGGCTAACACACGGGCACTGCCTTACTTAGGGTTCCACGGTATAGAGCATTCACTGTGTTCTTATGGGGAGAAACAGAATAGTCTGTAAATCAGTTTTGGAGCAAGGATTGCTTTTTGTTTTGCTTTTCTTTGTTTTGTTTTGTTTTGTTGGTTTTGTGAGACAGGGATTCTCTGTGTTTTGCTCTCACTGTCCTGAAACTTTCTCTGTAGACTAGGCTCACAGACGTCTGCCTACCTTTGCCTCTGAGTGCTGGGATTAAAGGCATGGCCACCGCCGCCCAGCTTGTTTTGTTTTTTAAAATATTTATTGTTATATATGTGTGAAGGTGTGCACGTATCATGGCATGCCTGTGGACGTTAGAGGACAACATCATGGAACTGGTTCTCTCCTTCCCCTGTTGTTCTGGGAATCCAACACAGGTCACCGGGGTTGCATGGCAAGTGCCTTAACTCTCTGAGCCTTGTCACACCCAAATTCATTCTCTGAACTAAAACAGGATTATCGCCAAAAGATCACTGAATAAAATAAAATGTGGAAAATGGTGACACAGTATTCAAGTGAAAGTAGAACCCCGTGGTTGGAGTACCACGGTAGCATAAGAAGCTAAATTTGATTCGGCTAGCTACAAAGACTAGGCCAGCGAGGATGCCTGTGATTAATATCATCTTTAACTTTATTTTTGGCCCTCATTCTGATTAATGCTAATATTAACTTCATTGATAACAGTGATTTTTTTAAAAGAAAATAAAGAGTAAATGCTTAATTTCAATTCAAGGCCAAATAGATAGAAACACTTGATTTAAAGAACTTACTTCAGAGCCACTTATGAGTAAGCACATTTGATATTTGTCTTTCTGGGTCTGGGTTACCTCACTCAATATGATAATTTCTAGATCCATCCATTTGCCTGCAAATTTCAATATGTCATTTTTTTCTGCTGTGTAGTATTCCATTGTGTAAATGTACTGCATCTTCTTTATCCATTCTTTGGTTGAGGAGCATTTAGGTTGTTTCCAGGTTCTGGATATGACAAACAATGCTACTATGAACATAGTTGAGCACATGTCCTTGTCATACGCTTGAGCATCCTTTGGGTATATACCCAAAAGTGGTATTGCTGAGTCTTGAGGTACATTTGTTTCCTAGTTTTCTGAGAAATCACCATGCTGATTTCCAAAGTGGCTGTACCATTTTGCACTCCCACCAACAATGGAGGAGCATTCCCTTTACCCCCACATCTTCTCCAGCATAATCCAGCATAAGCTGTCATCGATATTTTTTTTTATCTTGGTCATTCTTACAGGTGTAAAATGGAATCTCAGAGTTGTTTTGATTTGCATTTATCCAATAACTAAGGATATTGAATATTTCCTTAAGTGTCTTTCAGCCATTTTACATTCCTCTGTTGAGAGTTCTATGTTTAGGTCTGTATCCCATTTTTTATTGGATTATTTGTACTTTTAATGGCTTGAGTTCTTTGTATATTTTGAAGATCAGCCTCTGTCCAGTGTGTGTTTGGTGAAGAACTTTTCCTAATCTGTAGGCTGCCATTTTTTATCTTGTTGACTGTGTTTTTTACTTTACAGAAGCTTTTCATTTTCAGGAGGTCCCATTTATTAATTGTTTCTCTCAGTGTCTGTGCTCCTGGGGTTATGTTTAGGAAGTGGTCTCCTGTGCCAGTGCGTTCAAGTGTACTTCCCTTTTTTCTTCTATGAGGTTCAGTGTGGTTGATTCTATGTTGAGGTCTTTGATCCATTTGGAGTTTTGCTCATGGCAATAGATACGGATCTATTTTTATTATTCTACATGTTGATATCCAGTTATGTCAGCACTATTTGTTGAATATTCTTTTTTCCATTTTATATTTTTTGCTTTTTTGTCAAAAATCAGGTGTTCTCACTCATAACTGGTTTTTAGATATAAACCAAAGAAAAACCAGCCTACAATTCACAACCAGAGAACCTAGACAACAAAGAGGACCTTAAGAAAGACATGCATGAATCTATTCTGCATGGGAAATAGAAAAAGACAAGATCTCCTGAGTAAATTGGAAGTGTGAGGATCATGTGAGAAGGTAGAAGGGAGGGGTAAAAAAGGGAGGACAGCAGGGCAAATATATAGCTCAATAAAAACAATTTTTAAAAGTTCACCTCAAAGTCAGTATCACTAGGTTCTGAGATTTTGTTATCTTTATCCTTAATATTTTTCAACCGTCACAGTGCTAAGCACAGTAGATGCTCACCGTCCTAAATTGTTTAACTGTGCAGTGTGAACTGTCAATGGCTTGAGGTCTTACTTAAATTCTCTAGTTTAAAGCAAGCAGGAAAGAATTACAAGAAATGAAGCATGTTAGACATCAACGTTTTTAGTTTTTATTACATTTATTTGTTTGTTTGTTTAGTGTTTGAATGTGTATATGTGTCTGGGCATGTGCCATGACATGCATGTGGAAGTCAGTGGACAACCTGTAGGAGTTGATCATTTCCTTCTGCTATGTGGATCTGGGCAGCTGTTCTCAATCTCTGGGTCACAACCCCTTTGACAACCCTCTATCTCCAAAATATTTACATTACAAACCATAAAAATCACAAAATTGCAGTTATAAAGTAGCAATGAAAACAGTTTTATGGTTGTGGGGCCGCTGCAACATGCGGAACTCTATTAAAGGGTCACAGCATTAGGAAGGTTGAGAGCCACTGCTCTAGGAAATGAACTCAGGTTGGCAGGCTCAGCAGCAAGCACCTTTACCAACTGAGCCATCTTGCCCCTTTTTATTGCTTTTAAAAATGGATTTGTAGATTGGCATGATATATGTGCCAGTTACCAGATAATTCAAGGGAATATTAGCCCCAGGTGAATAGGAAAGAGCAGTTACCAAATATACTCATTTAAAGTAGAACATCTTACACTGAAATTCCAAAAGAGGGCCAGCAGCGTGGCTCAGCAGAAAGAAGCACTTGCCACCAAGGCAGGATCCATATGATATAAAGAGAGAGAGAGAGAGATAAATTCCCACAAGAGACTGTATAGAGAATCAGCTTCCACATAAAAAGATTTTATACATATTCTTTTCTTAAAATTTGATCTCCCTGATATCCCCTATTTTCATGCCCACCTCTTCTCCCACAATAGTCCTTCCACTGTGTAAGAGAGAGACATCTTCATGTTTGCTAACGACATACTAAATGAAGCCAGTGGTGATGTAGATCCGTCATTTTCCAAGTGTTGAAAAATAAACATTAACTATAGTCCTTGGGATATTTGCAATGCTTTAAGTGTACCTAAGTTATTTGAGGCTCAGCTCCCTTACTTGTAAAATAGAGTTTGTGATGGTAATTGTGCACTGAAAAAACACGATGTATAAAAGAACCCTTGTGATGCCTGTTGTATATTCATAGCAATGTATCCAATGTTGATTATGTGTGTTATTCTATAGAGATTGTTCTGTGATTTCAATTTTCTCTGCTTCCAGTTGAAGAATGGTAAGGAAGTTACTTAGTAATGTATGTCTCTTTTCCATGTTTCAATAGCCTCAGTGCTTACTTTATCAACGAGTGTTGGTTCACTGTACTTACTGACATGGATGGCGGCCTTTATTAAACTGACTTAGTTGAAGGACAGTATGTCAGTGAAATAAGAGAGTTTGTTTGTGGAGCAGCATCATTCTTGGTACCATTCAGAGTCTTTATTTGACATGACTTCCCAACAAAGAAAGCTGTTTGGAATTTCAGCTTGACTTTCACCTGGGGGGTGGTCAGTATTTAACTGGTAGTTCCCCTGAGTTGTCAAAAAGATACACTGTTTTTCTGAAAGCAGTAAATGCCGCTGGTTCTAGGTGACCTCTCAGATGAGGGGCAAAAGCGCACCCGAAGGGTTGCAGGGAAAATGGCTCTCCCCCAAACTGTGTGTTAGATTGTGGGGTGGCTTACTCGTTGTGCCCTTCTGTCATTTTTATATTTGCATTTGGTGAAGGAGACCTGAAACTGTCTAAATTGGGAAGAAAAACAAATTCTTAAATAACCAGTGCTTATTGCATATCTGCATAGGAGGTAAGCTATAGGGTTAGGTTTCTTACAGATTTTCTTTCTCAATATATAGAATATCTCTTCTCTTCTTGACTTGCTGAGACTTTTTGTCTTAATCGGGAATAGATGACTTTGAAATTTGCCAAATGCTCTCTAGTATCTGTTGAGATGATTCTGTCTTTAGTGTGGTCTTAGTAATGTTGAGAGTTAATCAAACATTGCATTTCATGAATAAGATCATTTGCATATTACATATAAATTTTTGAAGAGATTACTGACTTTTCTTTGCTATTTTTTATAGAATTGTTGCATCTATATTTCTGATTAGAATCAGTTTCCAATTTTCTTCTGCAATGTCTTTGATTTGGGTTAGTTAGAAACCACTCCTGTGTCTTCAGTCCTGTTTCTGTTTGTACAGGATTGTTAGGATTTCTTTAACTTTTTTTTTGGGGGGGGGAATTCATCACTTAATTGTTTGCAAAATGAAAATGACCCTCTCAGTTTAAATTCATCTGGGTTACCTTTTTCTACTGCAATTGTTTTTGTGATTTTCTTCTTTTGAGTAATTGGCCATTGTTTCATTTCGTCTGGAGGTCAGGGGGATCTGAGCTAACACTATCCTTTCATTCTTCAGTCCTGATGATTCCTCTCCTCTTTTGTCATTGTTACAGCATGAGGGATCAAACCTGGGACCTCGTGCGTGCGAGGCAAGTGTTGTACCACTATCACCCGATCACCCTGTACCATCTTCCTTTCTTATGATCAGTTAGGCACTTTCGCAATATTACTAATCTTCTTAAAGATTAAACATTTACTGCTATTATTTTTCCTCTAACTTTTTTCCTGTTGTCTTTTGTTGATTTGTAGTCTGGTTCGCCCACACAAACATACACATACATGCACATCCTGCAGCTTACTTTGGGTAGTAATAAGTTTGTTGGTGGCTATTTTGCTCTTGCCCTTTTGATTTTAAAGTAGAGGATTAAATTCATTGATTAGAGAACTTTTCCTCTTCTCTAATCTAGGCAGTTAGACTTCCTGTTTGCTCCCTTAGTGGTATTTAGTGATATGTGGAAGGTTTTGATACATTGTGATTTCTTTTTCATTCAGTCAAAAGACTTCATTATTTTACTTTTGGTTTCCTTTGTGGTCCATGGATATTTAAAATTCTCCTATTTAGATTAAAAATACTTAGGGGCTTTCATAGGCATTTCTCTTACTGGTTTCCAACCTAGTTTCACAGTATTAAGAGACCATAATTCATGTGGCTGTATATAAATATTTTCTGAGACAGGATCTCATTCAGTAGCCTAGACTGGCCTGAGACTCACTATGCAGCCCAGACAAAGATACTAACAAAGAGCAATTCTCAAGCCTCAGTCTCCTACATGTTGGAATTACAGGCATGTGCCATCACTCTTGCCTGTTGAGGCATCTCATGTGCTCCGGAAAATGGTGTATAAAGGATGTGCTCTCTGGTTCTGTTTTTTAGATGTGCATTAAGCCAACTTGATTGATCACATGCTTCAAATTTGTATCCCTGTTTCTCTGCCTGCATAGTAAACATGAGAGGACCTCAAAACCAATTATAAATATTCTTGCCCTTCTCCTTGTTTGGCTGCCTTTGTTTAATGTGTCCTGAATTTCCAGATATGCTGCTATAAGAGATCATCCTTATCTTGATAAGGATCTTGTTTCCTGAAGTCTTTAATACTAATGTAGTGTTATTATTTAATCTTTTCTTTGAACCTATCAAACACATGCCATTTTTCATTTTGCCATTATTTTTAAATACTTATGAGAAATTTAATCACAGTGCAGGTGGGCCTTCGTTTTCTGTTCACAATTTATCCCTTTTGAAATGTGTTCTCTGAAGACATTCAAGTTGACTATTGACAGGATTAAGTTTGAGTGTGTTGTCTTGCCGTTATTTTCTTTATTCATCTCATTATTTCAATTTTCTTTCTGGCTTTGGGGGATTAATAGACACTTATATGATCCCCCCCTGTTGTTGGTGTACTGTATGTATTTCTTTGTTCCATAATTTTAATGATGTTTTAGCCACTAAATGTTGAATTTCACCACCCAGTCCCAGCACATAATAAAATAGCAGATAGCTTTCTCAGAACCCTTATGCAAGGCAGTGTGTGTGAAGTGTATGCAGAGGTGCAAACATCTGTGCTTTACACCTAATGTAGTGCGATCCTGAGGCACCTAAGCCTGTTTTCATCATGACCAGGTTTAAATGCCAATGGGCACCATTTCATGTCCAAATGAGTAAATCTGAGCTTTCTCTTCTCTTCTGTCAGTGGGACACCAATGGACTGTTTTATATGTTTTCCTCTTATTTGTCAATAGTACTCTTATTAAGAATTAGAATTCCAGGCCAGGGAGATAATCAATCAGTAAAGTTCTTGCTGTACCAGCTTGCACACCTAAGACAGCCCATGGAAAGTGCCTGGGGCAGAGGCACGTGTCAGTCATCCAGTGCTAGGTGGGTGGAGCCTTAAGAATCCCTGGTGATTGCTGGCCAGTCAATCTGAATCAGGGAAGGTCATGTTCAATGACAGATCCTGTCTCAAAGAGCAATATAGAGAGCACGTAAAGAAGACTGCCAATGGCCTCTGTGGACACACAATGAAAATGTCTACACCCATACAAAACACACATATGTGTGTGCACGCACACAAACACACACACACACTCACACATGGGAGGGTATTAAAATATCTAAAAAATGACAGAGACTCCCATTTGACAGGAGAAGTAGAGCATATTGCTATAGGAGCATGTGACCGTCAGCTATAGCTGACCCCTCTCATGGTGTTTCTGTTCCACAGTGCCTTGCTACGTGGGAATCATTCCTCACATCACAGACTGACCTCCCCTTGGAAGAAGACTCTGAAGATAAAATTTAATCCTGTTTGATCTTTGAGAGACAGCATCTATCAACCAAAGTTGTTTTTTTCTGGATTGGCTGTGCCCTTTCTGAAGTGAATGACAAATGATTTTGCACTGTCTGGAAAACCAACAACTTAAAAACTCAGGTATTCCAGGTCATCAACATGAATTTGTGATATAAATATATCTATCTCAATATGTAGGTCTGTTATATGATGTATATTCTATAGATCTATAGATCTGCTATACGGATAGATATTTATCTATGTCTATGTGGTTAGAAAGAGATTTAGTGTAATTTTATTTTTGTTCTTAAATTTATGTGCCATTAATTACATATGGAGGTTTTTTTCTTACGTATTTTACTGTGGAACATTACATTTTTCAATATGTTGTAAAGACTTGGTTTTAATAAAATCTTTAATAAGAAACTGGTGTCTATGATATGTTCTTTGTTTTAACATTTTTAACATTAATTCCATATGTATTATCAAGGATATTATAGATGTACTTTAATGCCACCATAATTTGCTTTGATATTAAGAACCTGAAATAAATATACAAAATGATTTACTATTCATAACAATTTCTTAAACTTTTATTAAAAATTAAGTAGTTGTTTTCAACAATGCAAAATTTTCCAAAAAGCCTCAAATTATTATTTGTCTTATTATTTAGAAATCCTTGTATAACCTCATTCACAATAACAAATGGATTCTCTTTTATGGTAATTTTTGCATATCTTTACACACCCAGCTTTTATTTTTTTTAAGGCATCCAGCATCTTGAGTCTACCTATTACTATGCTGTGGGTGCTTGTGGTAGACAATGATGAAGAATGTTTGAGTGTGTTTCACAATTAGCACATGGCCACTTTATGACTTGCAAAGCACCGGTTTCCTTCACTATCCTCAAAGCAATTAGAAAAAAAAATGTTTGAATTTGAGTAGTGCATGCCAATAACTATAACATGGACTCAATGAAAATCAGACTATATTACTACAAAACACTCCTAACTTATATAATTGCTTGAAGACAGAAAGTTCAGTTCTTTCTGAAGAGTCCATTCCCTCTTTTCATTTCAGGTTCCTAGAGAAAAACTAAAAGCATTTTACCTTACCAAGCTAATCAATTAATCAACAGAGTCTCGCTATGTCATCCTGGCTGGCCTGGGACCTGCTACGTAGGTTAGGCTGTCCAAATTCAGAGATACACCTGTCTCTTCCTCCCAAGTACTGACTTACTCCTTTGGTAGAATGCTCATCTTCCATTCAATGTACAAAGCCCTGGCTCAATCACTAGCCCCATAAACTGGTGAGGTGGTACCAGCCTGCTATCCTTGTGCTTAAGGTGGAGGCTGGGAAATCAAGACTTTCTTTGAAGGTACTCTTTGGCTACATAGCAACTTTGAAACTAGTCTTTGCTACATGAGACACTGTTTCAGATATCACACACACACACACACACACACACACACACGTATGTAATAAATCTACTTATCTGTGGGGGAGAAATTGTTGGGTGGGCTCGGGGCATGGTGGGAGACAAGGGTAGGGAGGAGAGCTGCAAGGTTTAACACCTGACTTGCTCAGTCTGTTCCCTTCACAGATGCAGCATCCCATGTTCATTGCTGATATTTCTTCTTCTCTTTTCTATTTATTCACTCTGTTCTCTAAGACAAGGTCTCACTTTGCAGCTCAGGATGGTCAGGAGCTCAGAACTGACTGAAAAGGGAACATTAGTTGGTATATGTCTCCACCAAAAGTATTGGGAGCTACTGAGTATGAGCCTCGGCCCTCCTTCAGGGTTCAGAACAGACTTCCACGACAAGCGAAGACTGGCTTGGGAATGGGATCTGAAGGGTAGAACTAACCGACTGACTCAGGCACATTTGTCCTACATGTTTCTTTGTGCTTTGGGGGAAGGTGAACATAACATCATAAGGGATAAGGGCAAAAAAAAGGGGGGGTGATCTTCACAAAGCTTTCAGTCAATTTAACAATACAAACAGCATACAGACAAGTTAACAGTCCAATAGTCAGTAACAATAACAATGAAGTATGCATTTTCAGTGTCACAAGACACCAGTGGATCTGGCAAGTGTGTACCTTATGTCCCAGAGAGGGTGTGGGCTGGGTGTTGGTAACTATACTAACCTGTGGGCTCGATTTGCATTAGTGTCTAGCTGGTTGAGTTAAAAGGAATCTATCCTGGGGAACCTGCTTTTGACTCCAGCACAATACCCAAGTGAGAATTTTTCTCCCTAAATCTAGTCTTAGTGACTCAGGCCTTTTTCTGTATAAACTATTGATTTCCTGGGCTATGATCCTATGTTAGTTGAAACCAAGGTAAAGAAAGGGTAATGCAGAATATTAGTAGCCTGTTAAGTCAGAAGAGAAGACTTGTAGGATCACACCACCCCGAGTCTGCTGTTAGAGCAGACATACCACCTCCTGTTTGAGTCTCCTTTCTTATCAGTGGCTTCTGTAAAGAGAGTTTGTGGGGGACTATTTTTATGTAGATTTTGTCTATGAGAACAAGGACTTGACTGGATCCTTTTCATATCATGGATTCATGGTGTGGGGGAGGTATCTGGTTGTCCTACAGGAAAAGTCAGGTTTATACACTGCTGGGATATTATAGAAGGGAGAAATGACATCATTTCACAACATTTTTACAGAATTGATAATAACTTATCCAAAGAACAGATGTCCTTGTAGCTCTGTACAAACGGGTTATTCCAAGTGGAGTGTACATATACACTAACCGTGGATAGTCCAATAGAACTGTCAGTTATATGTTTACTGTATAATACTTGTTGGCTCACCACACAAAAGCAGATGATCACAAAGATATATCCCAATGTATCCCCACACAAACACATTTTAAACAGAAAATCATGACTTCTATGTATTCCCAAGAATGAACATATGCACATACAAATGGGCCTTCTTACGCCAACCAAGATTACCTTGAAGATAAATTTATGTCGCTCTGGAGTCTGGAATGTGCTTAGGATGTCACATATGTGATAAATGACTTAATTCAAAAATCCCTTTATTCAAATCCACTATTACTTGTTTTGAAAATTGTGTAACTTTTCATATGTCATAGGTAAATCTATGCTTCACTCAAAACCTGTTGATTGATTAGTTTTTATTGCCTTCTGGGCTTGTTTTCCCAAATCTTTCTCTTAATTTTGTGTTTTTGTTTGTTTGTTTCTTTGTTTTGGTTTTTGGAGATAGTATTCCCATGTGTACCCCTGACTGTCTAGAAACTCATTTTGTTGATCAGGCAGGCCCTGAATTCAGAGATGCCCTTGCCTCTGCCTCTTGAGTGCTGAGAATAATGTAATGTACTACCAATGCCTGGCTTTTGCTTTCAATTCTTATTACATTTAACAAAAGAACAAATCAAGCTAAAAAAGGGAGAAGATCGATCCATTCATGTACCCAAAGGAACTGGACAAAAGCGTTTCTGAGCATTCCTATTTTGCCTATGTCTCCTTACACTTCTGATATTGCTTGGTACCATTGCTTCACCTGTCCACGATGCTATATCTGGGATTCTCAACTGGTAACCAATTTGATCCTCAGAGGACATCCAGCAAAGCACAGATGTATTTTTGGTGGTCACACTCTGGGGAGGAGGGTGCTCTTAGCAAAAAATAGACTGAGATCAGAGATGCTGCTCAGTGTCCTGGAATACACAGGATAGCCTGTGTTAAAGAAGAGTCAGCTCACAGAAAATGTGAGTAGAGCTGAGATTCAGAACCTTGTCTTAAAGGGGAGCATTAGCTCATTGCTCACTGGTTGCCACTTTGTACAGAGAAAGACATTGTCCTTTCCAGTTTGAAGTAAGCTGAAAATCCCCAGGGAAAATGGTTTGGGGAAAATAGCCAGTCCCTTGTCAGCTCCACCATCCATGCCTGCCACAGGTCATTCCTTGTGCATAGGAACAAAAGTTAGTGCATCCTTCTAACTAAATACAGCAGCTGGGAATGTTATGGCCAAATGAAAAGTGTACAAGTTTGTCAGACTACATGACAAATGTTCATCATCCAAAAGAAAGGACAACAATGCCCACAAGAAAGAATCTTGGTCCTGGATCAAAGGCTCTGCACTTACTGCACTTGCTGAGGATTAGAGCTAGGTTCCCAGCTCAACAACCTGTGGCTCCAGTTCCAAGGGACCTGCCACCTTCTTCTGGTCATTGAGAGCACTAGAAACATGTCTGGTACACATGCATAGACTCGGGCAAATATTCATACACATAAAATAAAAAGCAAGAAACAAAAGAGTAAAATAATCACATCACATGTCCATAACACAATTTTAAATGAACATGATCCATGTAGAATTGCATCACATTTACTTAATTAGCACTGTCCTTATGCCTGAAGTTCTTCAGCAAGCAAGGACTAATGTAAAAATGGCTCTTCAGAGAACATGGATGAGAAATTATAAGTGTAAATAAGCCATTAGTGCAGTGCCTATAATTACATAGAAAGTCAGTCATAATTGTATTGGCTAAGGAATAGCACAAGAGTATGAAATTAGAGCTGTTAGTATGCTCATCTATATTAAGAATAACCTTTGCATTAGATTTGATTGAACATGAGTTTAGTATGCAAAATGCATTCCTATCCTACCTACTGAAATGAGATTCCATTGAGACACATCCCTGTCGAGAAGATAATGAATGATAAAGCTGTGATCTTCTCTTTAACAAGGAGGTTGAACTGTGATTATGTTACCACGAAAGGAACAAAGAGGCACGGCTACATTCCCCATTCCCTGAAGTTCAAGTTTCAAGCTACTCTTTACAGGAAGTTCAAAGTCATGGAATTTTCTGGGTCTAGAGATTTCTTTTCTGGTTTTTTAAAGCCAGGTTGGTGCCTAACAGTTTAATGGTACTTGAACACCTCAGTTAAGTGTCTACACCATTGTAACATGAATCCCTTAGTGTGTCAGTCAATTGCTGAACCCCATCATCATAGTGATGCTTTGACCGGACCTCCCTTTTATAATGCACCTCTTCATTCAGGTGATATGAGACAGAGAGGGCTCTGTTTTGGAAGCAACTGGTTTGATACACCTGAAATAAAACCTTCATTAGTACAATATTACATTAGAAAAACATTCATGGATCAAGTAATAATGCAGTCATTTATATCCTTCTATGTGATGATTTGCAAAGGACTTAATGTGGCATTTTCTTTCACATTTATAAGTAGTATTCATCTTATTTCTTTTTCTTCTGGGGATAAAAGGGACAATCAAGGATTTCTAACAACCGGAGAGTCACAAACATCATACTGGTATGACCTCCAAATTATCTGTCCACCATCCATTCCTCAGGGAGAGCTACTTGAATTTTGTCTTTTCGCTGATCTGCTTAGTTGGCTCATCCTAGGATCCTGGTGTTTAGTAGCCAGGACCTCATATTATGTCTATTGACCTTTAGTAGATTACAAAAACGCCACAGGTAAGTAGCTCCTGCCTGCCTTTCTCATTTCACTCCTTGAACATACTCCAGCATTGCCAGTGTGGAGGCCTCTCCTCACACTCCTTTGAAGGCCTTCTGATACTGGTCATCCAGCCACAATGTTCTGACTCATTTTATCCAGGCAGAGTTTGCCATGGTCTGCCAGACAGTGAGAAAAATGAATGATCATGCACTATGCTAGTCATATAGCCAAGCATAACTGTATTTGAGTTGTTTTGAATTTTTCCCTCTAAACTCCTTAGACACACTGATTCTAGAATATACTAAGAGCTGTTGTAGTATCTTTACCTAGGAAAACAAAAAGTAAGTGTTCCGAGGGCTTCTTTAACAAGATCATAGGGTACTCAGGTATGTGGTCAATTGCTGTGATTGTTTCTATGAGGTTGTGTGCAAGGGAGTTTAACACTGGTGCTTGAAGTGACAGTGGTAAAACAGATTGCCCTCCCTAGTTTATGTGGGTCTCATCAAGTTTGCCAAAGACCAAATAAACTGCACCACATAAGTACAAAGTCCTCCCATCCACCCAGCAGCGAATAGATGTGTTGCCTTCCCCCCCCATCTTTGAACTTGAACTATTATTAGCTTTTGGAGGCCCCATCTATAGTGTCTACTTTCCTGGGAGCTGATTCCATGTAAGTCACTTTCTCTTCTCACATCTTCCCATATTTTCCTTGTATTGCTTTCTCTTTCTTTGTTCTTTATTTTATTAGTTTTTGTTGTTGTTCTTTGGTTGGTTGGTTTTTGTTTTTTTTTTTTTTGCATTTAACAAGGAAGATTTCATTATGTTCAAGGCTCACCTGGAACGCTGCCTGCCTACCAGTCTCCTGAGCTCATCAAATATGGGGCATGGCTCTATGCCTAACACTGACATTTATTTCAAATTGATCAATTGCAACTCTCATCTTCCCATCACTATTGGTCCTTAAACTTGAGCATGTATCAAAGTTACCTGAGCATCTTATTAGTGTTTGCATTTTGATTTAGTCCTTCTGGGTGAAATATTTGCAACAACCCTCCATGGGATACTGATGCTTCCTGTCCAAAGACAAACCTTAAATAGTAATATAACATCATGGGTGGGAAAGAATTCCCTAAGAGTACACCTTAAAGGCTGTACATGAAATCTGTATTTAAACATGCTTTAGCGTCATGTTTTTTATTTATAATCTGGTATTTTATTTATATTTCTGTGACCATATGAATGTAATGAATTTTCTGCTTTTTGTTATGATGTTGTTTTCTTTAGAGGTGAGACCACATGTAGCCCAGGATGAGCTTGAACTCACCATGTAGCATAGGATTACTTTAAATTCCTTATCCTCCTGCCTCTAGCTTTCAGGTTCTGAGATTTTTATGTCCATTTTATAGAGTACTGAGGATTTAACTCAGAGCTTCATGCACACTGGGCAAGCACTCTATCAACTAATCTATATTCATGTTGATTTTCCATTAGCTATGCTATAAAAAATGACTACTAGCAATATGCATTGCTTTGTATAAAATTGTAAAAGTCTATTCATAGAAATAACAACGTTTTATGACAAGGAGCAGGGCCCCTTGTTTATCCATGCTGCCTGGCTAGCTTAGCCCCCCAAGTAACCACACAGAAACTGTATTTATTAAAACACTGCTTGGCCCATTAGCTCTAGTTTCTTTATTGGCTAATTTTTACATCTTAATTTAACCCATTTCTATTAATCTGTGTATCGCCATGTGCCAGTGGCTTACCGGCAAGATTCTAACCAGCGCCCATCTCAAGCAAAAGACCCATGGTGTCTCTCACTCTGCCCTTCTTCCCAGCGTTTAGTTCTGTCTTCTCTGCCTACCTAAGTTCTGCCCTATCAGGCCCAAAGCAGATTCTTTATTCATTAACCAATGAAAGCAAGACATGAACAGAAGAACCTCTTACACCATTTCCCCTTTTCTGTTTAAACAAAAAGGAAGGCTTTAACTTTAACATAGTAA